>JASDQU010682291.1:109618-134703 GCA_032191745.1 Picea mariana | reverse complement strand
AATGAGAGCTTGTTTATATATCCCACACAGGGGTGCCCTTTCATAAGAGACATGCCCTTTCATATGTCATGTCTCTTCATAATTAATAATTACTTATTACTTATTTATATTTATTTATATTTACATATATTTATGTTTGTTACATTTGTGGTGAACCAATTTGGTTCACTATGTAAATATCCAGTATAAATAGGATAGTACGCAATAATTCATTTATAGATAGTAAATATATTTAATAATAAATGTATAAGAATGAATAAGATATATTACAAATGAGGAATGAGGGCTTGTATATATATCCCACACAGGGGTTCCCTTTCATAAGAGACATGACCTTTCATATGTCATGTCTCTTCATAATTAATAATTACTTATTACTTATTTATATTTACATTGCCTTCCCCTTATAAATTCTTTGTCCTCAAAGCATGTTTATGGAGAGGCTTACTTCTTCGTTCTGGATTGCAATGTCTTCGTATGAATTTCTTCTTTTGGTGTTGTTAAGATTGATGATACCAAATGATATGAGTGATGAAGAGTTGAACAAAACTGTCGAATTGTGAAAGGGTCAGACCATCCTAATTCAATGTTTTTCAGAATGTTGCACTTCCACGATGAATGATTATCATGATTATCATGAGATGAATGTTGCACTTCAATATTTTTCGGATGATAAGTTAGTCCTTCTCGTCCTAGATCTTCCATCATTTGTACTCCAACATCTGTATATGTTTTTTCTTCAACTAGATTGACATCTTCTTGAGCTTTAATGTCTAGATTTTCAAGTATCTCTTCTTTCAATTTTTTGATTTGTTCTAATAGATCGTGATTGAGGCTTTTCGAATGAGAATTTTCTTCATTTTTTTCTGATAGGTTCTTCCCGAGTTCTTGATTCTCTTGTTCTAACTTCTGAACACATTGTTTTCAAACCTTTGACTTCTTGATCTGTGTAATTAGTTTTTTACTGTGTTCTTTTAAACAAGAAATTTCTTCACTTTTATCCTTGATAACTTCGTCAAATTCTTTTTGCATTCTTTACATTACTTTTTTATTTTCTTGAAGTATCACTTCTGAGATATCATTAAAGTCTTCTGGTGTTACGGAATCTGGCTCCGATGTGGTGTCTTGTAATGTTATCATTTTCTCCTTATAGGGGAATGTCACAAACTTTTTCTCCATGTTTAGTATGAAGGTACCTAGACTTTTAAACCAAGGTAATCCGATTACGATGTCAACTTATTCTTGATACATAGTTGTAACATAGAATTGAGATATATACTCATATTCATCAATCGTCACTTGTACCTCCTTAATTTCATAATAATCTTTCTTTCTAATTATATTAGTCTTTGGAATTAATAATTGATTTGTCAAATCAATATTCATGTAATTTGCATTATAGTCCAAGGTAATGACAATGTTTTCCTCTCTTCCTTGAATATTTCCCTTTAATGTTGAAAACCCGCAACATACAGTTGGGCAACCTTCATAAGTAAATCTTCCTCTTTTCTTAGTAAACTCCATTTGATTCGTTGATAATTTGCGATAAATGATACCTTTATTATGAAACTTATATAATGCTTATTTCACCTTCCTTTCTTTTCACCTTGTATAATTCCCTTATATATCTTTGATTCCACCAAATGATTAATTGAACTTAATAATGCCTTTCCCTTTGAGAGTCTTCTTTCTTTGGACCTCTTATAACTCCTTTAATAATTCTACTTTCCTTTGTTCTCCTTAATGATATTTTTTGTTCTTATATGACTCATATAACTATTTTTATTCCCCTTTTCCTTGATATAAAATGAAAAAGTAATTCCAATACCTTTCAATATTTGAAATTTTATAATATAATAATATATTCACTTTTCACCCTTTTTTTTTTATTCTTTTCCTTAAAAGTTATATCACTGTTTTTATATGATTCATATAACTATTTTATTTCCCTTTTCCCTTGATATAAAATGAAAAAGTAATTCCAATGCCTTTTTAATATTTGAAATTTTATAATATAATAATATATTCACTTTTGACCTTTTCTTTTTTTATTCTTTTCCTTAAAAGTTATATGGTTGTTTTTATAATATAATAATGTATCCACTTCCTTCTTGTTAATACCTCAACTTAGAAATAGAAATGGATATTAAATACACTTCAAATACTCTTCTTCTAACTTTGAATCCGCCACATGTTTTTTTATAAATTCAAATAATCCTTTAATTATTAAAACTTCACTTTAATAATCTTGATATACTTGGAATAAAATAATATTTCTTTCTTTATATTTGGAATAAAATAATATTTCCTTTTTTATAGTAATTGTAAATTGATACTTAATTTTTACTGGCATGATATATTTACTTTTATTAAATAATCCTCTCCTTACTTCGAATCCTCCTTTATATAATATATAATTCTTTTATTTTAATCAATCCCAAAACTTATATATTGTTGGCACAGGGGAAAACCCAAGGTTCAACGCTTAAAACAATGCACCAACAAAGCCCTAACTACCAGCCCTTTCAAAAACACCTGCGAAGTAGATGAAGTCTCACCCGAGGTAGAGGCAGGGGTGGTTGCAGGACTCCAATGTCTAAAACCTTAGCTGGGACACAAATCTGTGATTGTAACACCTTAACGGAGCACTTAGCAGTTATAGTTCATTAGTATTAAACCAATATCTACTTCACAGACAAAACCCTAATTATAGAGCATCACAATATTCAACCAGGTCTATTATATTCAAGCACTAAGCACATCCACAAAGACCAGATCTAGCATTCATCCATACTATTAAGCACAAAGCATCAATATATTCATTTATCATTCATCTATATCAGAGTACTAAGCAAGTAAACACATAAACACATCAATACATCGCACAAAGCATAGAAACACAGCAAGTACGTGGTTCACCCCCACCCTGGGGCTACGTCCACCAACTCTTATTATTTGTATTATCTTCAGTCAAGATTCTTACAGGCACCAAGCATCAAACCCTACTCCGCATAGGACAGGACATCTGTGCACACTCTGTCATATCCTCCTTCCTCAAGTAGATCTAGGCACATAGCCTTAAACAGTTTGTGCACAAAGAACTTACAATCATTACTTGCACTTAGCACAACGTACAACTCTTCAATCACATAGATCAATCTTTTTCACTTAGCACACTTTTTTATCCTCTTCTTACATCGCCTAGCTAGTCATTTATACATTACAAAATAGGCCTAAGCATGGGTAAACCCATGGACCGACATTCCCATACCTGTTACATAAGCCCAAAATCCAAAAATCCCTAAAAAGGGGTCGAGATCTCACGATATCTACTTTGTCTTGCACTCCACCTTTGACAGCCTGTCGAAGTCCTAAAAATAGGTCAAACATGAATAAGGATCCTCAAAACTTGTTCAAGGGCCAATAGACCCCTAGCACTCACTTCTGACTCATCCCGAGTCACTCAGATCTGGGTAGCTCTACTTCAAAATCCTAGAGCTTGGCTCGAGCTGCTTCGACTTTTTGTTGTGCCACGATCTCCTATTCAGCGAAATCTCGGATGACTGCTTCGTTGACAGGTCCCTCTAGGTGATTTTTAGCTGCAGTGACGAATTCCTCTAGTTCTGCTCCTCGACCTTCAATCTCTGTGAATAGTTGGCAAGCCTCATCCTGTATAGGTTGTAGCCTTCGAGTCACTTTCATGAATCTACTCTGAATGGTGTGGACCTGTTGTTGGATAGTGCACTGCTCTTGGGATCGCTTCATCCTTTCAACAACTGACATGGGCTTCAAATGCATATGTATCATTTCTTCTTGCTTCTTCACCTCCTAGAGTTGTGACTCCAGTGCCTTCAATTCTAGATTCTCAGTGAGCTGCTCATAATTTTGGACACTGTGATCACTTAAGTGCATACATTCCATAGAAAGGGAATTTATTATCTCAACTGTTCTTTAAGAATTTTCTTCTCTTTGATCCCTTAAATCCTACGGGGTGTCGGGCACTATGTGGAGCTCTAAGTCTTCTATTATTTGTTGTAGCTGCTAGATAGCTTTCGCGAGCTACTCTACTTGATGTGTGAATCACTATTTTTCCTTTGGCTCTAAGCCTGTCACAGAGTGGAGTGTTATGTTGACTGCTTCTTTCACTGTGAGTTGTTATGTGAGCCACTGTTCTTTTTCTTGCTAAATATGTGCTTTCTTCTCTTCAAACTTTGTCTGGAGAGAAACCTTCTCCTATTCTGCAACTCGATGTTGTTCTACGAGTACTCCTTGCACTTGCTTAAAGGCCTAGGTGGCTTGTTCTATTACTTCCTATGCATGATGAAGGCGAGCTTCAGTCACATCAACTAGTCGGCAAAGTTGGGTTGGCTCATCTCCCAAATCTCGTTCTCCCGATGGCAGGGGCGCAGTGGACACTGCATGACTGGACTAAAGAGCTTGTTGTACTTCTCAGAGTTTGACTTCGATTCTGTTGTACATATCCTCCTGCTTGGCTTCTTGTTTATGCAATATTTCCTGCAAGGCGTCATTACAACTGCGATGATGAAGTCAAAATCATCAACAATGAGCACAGTATGCATCTTGGTTAAAGTGGCTCTGGATTTCTTCAGAGAATAGGGTTTTTGGGGAGAAACCTTCCTCTTCTTCAAAGGATCAACCTCATCCCTAGGTGGTGTTACTTCATCTTGCTTTTTCTCAGCTTCTTTACCATTTATTTCTTCTATGTCATCATCACCCCCTCGGCCAGGTGATACTGAGGAAGTATTTTCTGAGGCAGTGCTTAAGTATTGGACTTCTTCATTCTTCTTCCTTCTGTTGGTTCTGGGTGTGTCATGTTCTTTTTGGGTGACCTTCGGGTTGTCTAGTTCAGGGTCAGACATCTCTGTCGGGTCAGCGGGGATAAGGAGGTCAACTGACCAGTCCTTAGTGATCTCCTCAAGGTCCTCTTCCATGATCTTGTAGTACAACTGAAGTTTCTCCTTATGTTCATCTACCTGCACAATAATATAGATGAAGTGTCAATCTGCGCAAAACTTTATGAGGGGTCGAAACCTCTATAGGGTGTTCAATGTCATGCAAGGTTCAGCTTTGATGGATCTCTTAAGCTGGAGATAATATGTGTGAAAAATTGCGTTCAACTTCCACTATTTTCCCATATCGCTCAAGTACCAAAACGTGGTGAACTTCACAGCGAGCAAACCGAATGAATTAATATCTGGGAAGGTCGCACCTTTCGGCATATCCTAGGAAAAAAACGTGATGAGGATCAGGAGCCAGCTAAAGTGAAACTCATAGCCATGATCCTGTAATTTGCGATAGTCCAATCCCAATTTATTAACTAGGTACTTCACCCAGTTCATTTGTACACCTTCCATGCATTTCCCTGCAAGGTTAACAAAAAATCATGTGACCTGCGTGGGTCTGTTATTTCTTAATAGATTCCCTATAATTAACTAACATGCTAGGTGCATTGTGCCTTTCTGGATGGAAGCTACCTTGTAGCCTCATGTCCCCTTCTCAACATCATCATATGTGTCCTTGATATTTTGTGCTAGCGCGCGATCTGTGGCTTTCCCTGGATAGAAGTCGCACAGATCATTTCCTTGCATACTCAACCCAGTGATCCTATGGATCAATGTCAAATCGACTGTAATATGATGGTCTAGCCATAAGTAGCCACCATGGTAACATGAAATTAGGAGCTTGACACATGCATTAACTTCCTGGTGCCTTCCAAAGTGTGGGATTTTCATTACATTTAGTAGGGTGGATTGCGCAAGATTCACTGTCCACAGCTGGGGGATTATCCTCGAGTTCTTCCCCTTCATCCTGGTCAAGTATTTATACAGGACGAGCATGTTGTCACAAGAGTTGGTTCTAGGTTGTAATAGATCCAAGCCTTAGCACATTTTAAATGAAATAAATTTTGTCACTCGGACTTGACTTAGGTTGCATGCAAGTAAATTCTGAGATAACCTCAAACCACTTTTGATTGGAGATTGCCCCTTCCAACCCGACAAGGATCTCTCGAAAATATGTCACAACAATATATTCAATAGGCTTAACAGTGGGCAGATCTATGGGTAACAAAAAGTTTTGGGTTTTTAGGGTTGATGGGTTGGACCAGAAAGTAGTCCATTGGGCATGGAGTCAAATGATAAAGCAAGTAATAAGAGTGTTTCAGAAATGGAAATCCATGGAGCAGAGGCGAGATAAAAGATGATTACAAAGGGAAGGATTTATAAAAAGTACGACGATAGAATAAAGAGAAAACATATCAAAATTCAAGGAGCACTTAGCAATGAGTGAATTCCAAGCATAAATAAATGGAAAGAGATATTTGGGACAGAGCATCTAGCAAGGATAAATTATGAACCTTCATATCTCTACAAGAAACAACTTATAACCTGTCCAGCAACAAAACATCTAACAAACAAATGAATTCCATTACAAACACAGTTACAAATCAAGAAGCAAATGGAAATAAAACCAAGTGAAATGATGTGAAAACGAAGCAATAAGACATTCTCTGCAAACAAAATCACAAGAATCTTTGATATAGATTGAAAATGCTTTGCACTCTTTTATTAAACATGATAACAAGTGCTATAGCCCAGGAGTACCACTCCTCTCCTGATCTTTTACAAATATTCCTCATATATGTATTGAGGTCAAAATCCTCTCTAATCTAAAAGATAACAATAGTTACAACCAATTCTTGAAACTTTCTGCCATAGAAAATGGACCAAACTGCCGAAAACCAGGGTTGCGGTTACGAATCTGTATCTCTCGAATAGTGACATATGTGTATAAACTGAAATACACTTTTTTGAATTTTTTATTTTGAGAAAAAACCTCTCTCAGTTCCCTGAGATCCGTTTTCATTTGCCTCATTTCTGCATTTTACAAACATGTGTCAAAACAGGAAAATATGAGATCCGAAAATTAGGGCTCGGAGATGGATTTGATTCTCCCAATATGTGACACCTGTAGGAAAAATGAGAGATGATTTTGATATTATGGGTTATTCACAAAAACCTCCAACTGTTTCTCAAAATGATCCTCCAGTTGCTTAGAATCATCATTTTCAAATGATGACTCAGCACAGTAAAAAATGCAACATTTCTAAAAACGAACCTCATCTTGTGGGGGACTTTTGACTACCTAAACAAGATCCAAATGAAATTATGAAGAAACCACTGGAAATATTAGGATCTTTAGATGTCGATCGACTATTCGAATGCAGAAAACGACCCCCCCAAGGCTGAGAAAAATGTTTTTTTGTTTTTTTACTAAGGTCGTTTTTTGCATATGACTGGAGTCTCGATTTCGGGTTTTTGGGTTTTCGGGTTTTCGGGTTTTCGGTATCATGTCTTCAAGAGTTATGGCATGCAAGGAATCCTGAATCATGAAATTGCGTTGGAATTAATTAGGAGATAATCATTTGTCTTAATCTCTTAATTAATCACGATTAGCAATTAATCTTTAACCTTTCATAGGTTTTAGTGTTGGGACTTTGATAACACTTGACACGAGAAATCCTGAATCGTGAAATTGTGATGGGATTGATTAAAAGTTAAAAAACTCTTAGCTTTGTGATTAAGCATGATTAAAACACAGGATTTAGGGGTTTTGAAAATTGCAAACTTGAAACTTAAAGCACGAAGGCAGCTCGAGTCGTGAAATCCCGATGAGACTTGTCAACATTAATATTTCTTATTCTTTAATTAAACTAGCTTATCCTTTAATAATTTAGTGAATTCGGGGAATGGGGATGTTTTTATTAGGATATCTGCGTCTGCCAAATCCCTAACGGAAAAAAACCCAAACTCATGATATTTTTCTCCATGTGGCTTAATGCTCGGTGTATGTGGTCGTTCCACTACGAATACTTCCATTCATTCTCCTAAGTGACGGAAAGCCAAAATTTCAATATTTGTTACAACAGAGCATACTATAGTTCTTGCAATCTCCTAGGTTGAATTCGTTGAACTTCAATGTTGTGATATTGTCCTGTTGTGCTCGAACTTCGTGTATCCCCTTCGGGAGGTACGCAGTAACCATGGTATACTCGAAATCTCTTGGCACACTATCACGACTCACAGCGCTGACCAGAGGCGAGATGTAGTTGGGTAATATGGTCAGGATCAGCTTCGCATTTGCTAGGTCATCTTTGTTCTTGGTTCTCTTTTCCACTAATGGTCGGGATGGTCCAGATCCACGAGTAGTTGACAGAGAGGTTTGCACGCCTCTCTTCGATGATGCTTGTACACCCATAGACATTACTCTTTCAAACATTAATATTTCAGTCATTAGGTCGATGAGTACCTCCTTTACAGACTCTTCGACTACGCTAAGTTCTTAGGACATAAACGCTCATGGTTGAATATCTTGGGTTTGAAGAATAACTACTCAATGCAACGAAAGGATGGTGACAGCGCGATGATCACTATGTGAAATCAACTAATCTGTGGGCTCAGATAATCTTGGTTGGAAAAAGTGTTCTTGGTCCTAGGTTTGACGACATAAATAGATAGCTAAGCAACAGATCTATCCAACGGGCGAGAAGCCTTCATAACTTCAGTTTTGTCTGTTACAATGAGTTTTCTGACCATAGATGCCATTATACCCATTCGAGGCATCGATATAACAATTATACTATTCCCAACGGCTATATTTCTTTGCCATGGCGAAGTGCCATGTGACGTTGTTCTGATATCCCGACGAAGTTCTAGTTTTGCAAATTTTCCTTCTACGAAATTCCCTCTGGAACCTTCTATAATTTTTCGATCTTGGCTCTCTTTTTACTGAGTTTTCTAGCCCTTTTCCCAGTGAGCTTAGTCTCGGCATTCCTCTTTCCATTATGATTTGTATCTTCTCTTGGCATAGTAACTTCGCACTGTTGAGATTCTTTCCTAGGATTCAAGGGAAATACTTCTTCTTTATCTGGGCTAGGTGCTTCAGTCTTTTGTGAGTCTTCTTGTGTTCTTTCAACTTTGACATCCCGATCTATGGTTCTAAATAGCTTCGATCTGTTCTCATGTTCTTCAATCAAGTGTGTGATCCTCCTATTCATGAAATATTTAATTATTGATTCTTTTTCTCTAAGATTTCTTCTTCTTTCCTTCTCTTGATCCCTTTTAATCCAAGGTTTTGCTAGTAATATAGAAAATGGGACGTTTTTCTCAATAAATTTAACAACTTCAAATTCTTCCTATGTCGAAGTTCCATGGGCACTCATAGATATCTGGGTGAGATTTCCACATAGGTTTATCAACTTTCCTCTAAATAACCTTATTCCTCCCAATGAAGGAATCATAGCGGGCTTTTCTAAAGTTTCCCAAGTTCTTTCTGTCATAATATTCACTTGTGTTTCTTCATACAGAATACAATCAATGTTGAAGTCTCCTATTCTTGCTTCTATGCACTCTTTTTCTTTGAAGATCTCTGATAAGTTGATATGTTGGTGGTCATTCAGGGTTTCTTTTATTTGCAACAATACAGTCTCTTATTCTTTCTGGGGTTCTACGATGATCTTAGTTGCTTGACCTTTCTCATGGCCTTCTTGTCTCATATTCATCCTTTCAAGCTTAGCAATTATTCTAGGAAAATCTAAAACTTCGTGGTTCATAGATTTACAACAAAGAAAACTAGGTCTTCTACCAAGAAATTTCTTAGCTAGATGTCCTAGTCTTCTACAACTATAACAAAGGGTTAATCCTAGTTTTCTTTTAAATGAACCCCAGCCTTTCCTATACTGCGCACTAGGATCATAGTAGCTAGGCTACAAAAAATTCTTTCTATGATCTTGCATCCATTGGTTAGTCCAAACATTCTTTCTATGCATAGGAATAACATATCTTTCACTATTCTTATCATATCTATTCATATCAAATCTTCTTTCATCTAGTTGTGCCCTACTTTTCAAGCTAGGACAAAATTTATCAATCATACCTACATCCATACTTTTGAAACAAAAATTTCCACTTATCTTATCTTAAAAAAGAATAGATCTTACAAATCTTACCTCTTTTCTTCAAATCAGAATTATTTTCTTAGCACAAATCTTCACAGAATAAATAGAATGTTGTGCACTAGGGAAACTGATCTACGCACAGATCTTTCACAGTTTCAGATCAGATCTTCACACAAAACTCTATTTTTTTCTTAGTTCCCAACAATCACAGTTTTAGGTCAGATATTCACACAAAGCTCCTTTTTTCCTTAGTTCCTAGCAATCGCAGTTTCAGGTCCCGGCAACAGAACCATTTGTTGGCACAGGGGCAGACCCAAGGTTCAACACTTACAACAACGCACCAACAAAGCCCTAACTACTGACCCTTTCAGTAACACCTGCAAAGCAGATGAAGTCTCACTCGAGGTAGAGGCAGGGGTGGTTGCAAGACTCCAGTGTCTGCAACCTTAGTTGGGACATAGATCTGTGATTGTAACACCTTAACAAAGAACTTAGCAGTTATAGTTCATTAGTATTAAACCAGTATCTACTTCACAGACAAAACCCTAATTACAGAGCATCGCAGTATTCAACTAGATCTACTATATTCAAGAACTAAGCACATCCATAGAGACCAGATATAACATTCATCCATACTATTAAGCACATAGCATCGATAGATTCATCTATCATTCATATATATCAGATTACTAAGCAAGTAAACACATAAACACATCAATACATCACACAAAGCATAGCAACACAACATGTATGTGGTTCACCCCCACCCTGGGGCTATGTCCACCAACTCTTCTTCTTTGTATTATCTTTAGTCAAGCTTCTTACAGGCACCAAGCATCAAACCCTACTCTGCATAGGACAGGAGGTCTGCGCGTGCTCTGTCAGATCCTCCTTCCCCGAGTAGATCTAAGCATAGAGCCTTAAAGAGACTGTGTACAAAGCACTTACAATCGATACTTGCACTTAGCACAACGTACAACTCTTCAATCACATAGATCAATCTTTTGCACTTAGCACACTTTTTTCTCCTCTTCTTACATCACCTAGCTACTTATTTATACATTACAAAATAGGCCTAAGCATGGGTAAACCCATGGGCCAATATTCCCATACCCGTTACATAAGCCCAAAACCTAAAAGACCCTAAAAAGGGGCCGAGATCTTGCGATATCTGCTTCAATTTGCACTCTGCCTTCGACAGCCTATCGAAGTCCCAAAAATAGGTCAAACATGACCAAGGATCCTCAAAACTTGGTCAAGGGCCAACATATATAATATAAGAATCACCTTTGTATAGGCTTCATTATATAACTAAGGCACTTAAACTTAAATTTAGTGTGATTCAAAAGATTCACACTTGGAATGACGTGAAATTTACGTAATGGTGTCTAATCTTCTAAAGTGGTAGCAAATCGATGCATTCACCCATCCAACACCTTCAACATGATAATTATGGCAATGGTTGTAGCTAGTGGAACCTGAAGTGGGATCAATTTCAATGTTTTAATTAGTCCGTCACTAGTATAGCTGATAACGAATAGTACAATGAAGGGTATAGATGGTATGAAAACAACTCTTCCAAATTTGGTTATGGCTCTTCCAATTTTTGACACCCGATACCCCGATACTGATACACTTGGTGGCACATAAATGAACAAAGCAGATTTTTCCAAAAATGTTGTTAGTTTTGTAAATACTGCTTGTAATTGTATATTATAGTGCCTCTGCTAAATATTTGACTAGTATCGAGATGTTCTTATCCAAAGAATATTTCTCTTTTTTCGATATTTGGTAGTGAAATGATCTCTATGATGCTGACAATTTCTTTATTTATTTTTATTTTTTTCAACACATTTTCTGATATATTGTTTGCTTTTTTTGGCAGCAGAATATTTTTTCTTCTGTAGAATTTGATTTCTTAAAATGTCCAAGGGTCGGTTGGTGGTCAAGGACCCGATCAGAGAAACTCTCAAAACTATAGTTGTGGCCAAAATATTGCAGTTATGTTGCCAAAGGCAACAAAATTTTTAACCAAGGGTTGATGGCTAAAAGCCTAGGATAAAAAATGAGCTCTGATACCACTTTGGTGAACCAAGCTGGTCCACTATGTAAATATCTAGTATAAATAAGACAGTACACAATGTATAAGAATGAATAATATATATTACAAATGAGGAATGAGGGCTTGTATATATATCCCACACAGGAGTTCCCTTTCATAAGAGACATGACCTTTCATATGTCATGTCTCTTCATAATTAATAATTACTTATTAATTATTTATATTTATTTATATTTACATATATTTATGTTTGTTACACTATCCCAGGAGTCTGGTAAAGAACACAGTAAACTAATACATTTATCTTCATCTGAAATTTTAATCTCAACATATACTAACTGACTTACCACGATATTGAAGGCGTTCAAATGCTCTGCCACTGAGTCTCCATTTCTCATCCTTAGGATATACAACTTATTTCTCAGCAATATTTTATTCACTAAGGACTTAGATCGATACAACTTCCCCAGCTTATCCCATAAATCCTTGGTTGTATCTTCCTTTGACACATTCAGTAATACTGAATCTCAGAGACACAGTCGGATTGTGCTCTTTACCTTCTGATCCAAATTTTTCTAGTCATCTACTGAAGTTCTTGTAGGTGCACTACCTGGATATACCATGATCCACTGATTTTGGTCCACCAACATATCTTCCATATTGAGATTCCACAACTCAAAACTTTTCCCATTAAACTTCTCAATCTCCATTTTCGAATTGCTTGCCATTTTTTTTCACATGAAAAATCAATACCACAAATCTCCCACTGTAACAAGGCTTGTCATAGTCTCGAGCCAAACCATTGACCACACAGGTGTCCTCCTAAAGCCAACAAAGCTCTGATACCCTTATGTAGATTTTAACCTTGTACAATATTTAATGCAAACATATTTTCAGTAAGAAAACAGAAAATATACAATGGAAAATACAAACATTACACAGATATTTTTCCCCTGGAAAACCAAACCGGGAAAACCAACATATTTTATATTCATTCATCGTGATACATTGTTTACAATACAATATACATATAGGAGACAGTGGCATAAAAAACCATAACCCAATGACCTGGATTAGTTAACAACCCTAATTCCTTAACCAGAAATATAAAACCATCGGCAAAAACCATGTGACGAAAAACCACCTAAATATGGGACATGTTTCTCGAGGTAGAAATTTTTTTCTCGGGGGCATTCGCCCCCCTGCACCCCCCCTATTCTCCCAACATAATGCTCAAACACTACTTCTCATGAAAAGAATATAACACATACCCAAAATCACTCTTACATCCAACAACTGTGATCAACTCCGAAACTTCAAGCTTCGGGGTTCCTTTCTCCAAATGACCACCAAACTCCTAAACTTTCGAATGTCGAATTGGCAATCTATGGTGGAGATTCACTCCAGGACTTCGGAGCTTCGGGACTCAGAGCCTTACTTGTAAAAAGTGACTCAAAATTGTCGGAGCAGCGAAGTCCAAAGGACTTGTGGTTTTAACAACCACGCTCCTTCTCCTTCATCCAACGACTATGAGGGATTGTGATTTCTCCCAAATAGATCTCGTCCACTCTCCATAAAAACAAAGGGATTTCTCCTCTTAAAGACTTACTCTCACTATCCCTCTTGATCTTTGTCACTTGAATGAATCTAACTTTGGTGCACACTTTGCATGTCTCTTCTAATCTTGAGACTTGAAAAAGTCACATGTGCACTCCTTGCACTATCTCTCCTCAACTTGATCAACACTTAATGAAGTGTTGATTATGTGCACTCTTTGCACTAGTCTCCCCTCTAAAATTTTATACTACTGTGAGTATAGGCGCACTCCTTGCACTCACTCTACGTAAACTTACACTATCTCTCATGATCTTGGGACCTTTGAAAGTCACCTGTGCACTCCTTGCACTTTCTCTATGCAGGATCACACTATCTCTCTTAAGCTTGATAGACCCTTGAACTCGGTCCCTAGAGCACTCCTTTTGTTAACTCTCCTGAGCTTGTAATTGCTTCAAACTTCACATGGGCTCGACCATTTGTTCCTTCAAGTGACTCCTGACACCCACACTCTTCCTCCTGATGATTTGTGGACTTTGTAACAGTCCTTAGCACACTCCTTGCACTGGCTTCCTATCCCTCCTGAGCTTATGACTGGTTCTGGTGTGCCCACTTGGCACACTTCTCACATAAATCCTGACTAAGTTCTTGCGCAATCCTTGTGATGGCTTCTTAGAGTTCTCGATAACTCTAGTGTGCACTCCTTGCACTACCTCAAGAGTCCAAAACACTCAAAAATTTACACAGATAGGGAATTCTATCTATTCCTGCAAAGAGCACATTTATATGCTCATGGAATTCATTAACATTCAGTGAAAATTTAGAAAACAAACACTCATTCACAGAGAACACACATAGAGAGATTCATATGTAGGGAAATATTGTTTTCTGTTAAATATAAATGTTTTTTACAATGTTTATAATGGTTACAAAACTAGACTGCAACAAAGTCTCAACTCTTCTCTCCTCTCATCTCTCTGTTCAAAAAAACTTAATTACATCATAGAATACATTGATTTATACAATATTAGCTTCTCGAGCCTTCTGTTGATGTTTGGACAACACTGAGAATACATTCTTTCAGATATATCTATATATATATATATATAAATATACTTAGTAAATAAATAGCTACTTATTTATCCAAGTGACACATCCTTTCATGGATGGTCACCATATGTTCTATATATATGAAACTCTCATCATTGTAATAACATCAATTTAATATAAGCATTTTCTATTGTACTCATGTCTTTGTGCATGGTTATTCTTCTTGTGATCTTGGTTATTACTGCTGCTATTGTTCATAGTTTATGCTTCAGTTCAAGTAAATTTATAAAGTAACTGAATGTAATTGAACAACATTAAAATCCAACATGGTATTAGAGCAGTGTTCTTGAAAGAAGACTATTTCACATGCATTGACCTTCTACAACAACTCATCGTACCTTTCCTGCAATTCATTGTTTTGTTGCAACTATAACTCAAGCTAAAATTTCTGCACTCTTCCAACAACCATGGTGAACCGTATTTTGGTGGAAGATAAGCTTGATGGAACAACCAACTTCAGTTCTTGGAAATCTAGATTTCTCATCACTCTAGAAGAGAGTAAACTAATGAAGCGTGTTCAAGAAGTTGTACCAGAATCAACTGATGATGCAGAAAAATCACAATGGTGGAAGAATGATGCAAAATCCAAAAAAATCATCATCTATTCTGTGAGATACCATTTAATCCCTCACATATCCAAATTGAAGACAACTAAGCAGATGTATGACACCTTGAATAATTTGTTTGAAAGTAACAACACCAACAGAGCACTTGTCTTGAGACACCAACTTCAAAATCTCAAGATGACGAAGTCTTATACAATTGCCACCTTCTTCATGAAGATTTAGAGACTAGAGGTCCATTGGGTGCTATTGGTGAAATCATATCTAATAGAGAACTTTTCATGATTACCTTTAATGATCTTCCAAGCCATTGGGAGCCATTCATTCAAAGTATCAGTGGGTGATCCAAATTGCCCAAGTTTGATCATTTATGGGCAGATTGTACTCAAGAGGAGACCAGACTTGCAGCTAGAGGCATACAATGTTCCCTTCATGATGAAAATCAAGCCCTTTCCACTCGTGTAAGGAAAATAAAAGGAAAAAGAAGAGGTTTCGACAAAACATTTAAAGGAAGTAAGTCAGCACCAACTTTTGAGCACAAAAAGAAGGACATGTCAAACGTTCAATGCTTCAGATGTGACAAGTATGGACACTATGCGAAAAATTGTCCTACATGGAAGAAAGGAAAACAACATGCTTCCACTGATAATGTTGATTTAGAACCACCTCAGAGGAAGTCAAGGAATACAAGCATGAACGATGAAGAGTTTTTGTCATCCCTCTCAAGTATGGTTACTACTAGTAATGATGTTTGGTTGATTGACAGTGGTGCTTCCAGATATATGACTGGATATAGAGAGCACCTTACATATCTAGTAGAGAAAGAATCTCGTTTTCATGTTGTACTTGGTGATGATGAGAGATATACTTTGAAGGGAGTTGGATCCACCTCCTTACAATTGGATTCTGGCACCCCACTCCATTTGAGCGATGTATTATTTGTACCTGGGATGAGAAGGAACCTTGTCTCTATTTCATCCTTATAGAACAAAGGCTACTAGGTTGCTTTCTCTGATGTAAAATTTCTTGCATGGAACAAGAACTCTAGTATGGATTATGCCTGGGTGATTGGTGTTCGGGAGGATAGATTGTACAGATTGACTGTTTGACTAGTTCATGCCCTAATACATGATTCTATTAGTTTGAGTGAACTATGGCATAGGAGACTTGCTCATTTACATTATAGAGCTCTTCCCGTTCTAGGGAATATGGTGACAGGCCTTCCAAAGATCCATGTTGAACACGATGGAATTTTCAAAGGTTGTGCTCTTGGAAAGAATGCCAAGAGGTCCTTTCCAAGCAACAACAGTAGATCCAAGGGGATCTTAGAATTGGTTCATACAGATTTTTTTGGACCCATGAAAATTGCTTCCTTAAGTGGATATCTATACTATGTGATCTTCATTGATGACCACTCTCAGAAGACTTGGATTTACTTATTGAAGACCAAGGATGGAGTCCTCGCTATATTTCAGGAGTACAAAGCATAGGTCGAAAACCTGACCAGAAAGAAGGTTAAAGTGTTGAGATCAGATAATGGAGGAGAATACATCTCTCAGGATTTCATTGATTTCTGCATTGAGGCAAGGATTGGGAGGGAGTACATTATTCCTTACAACCCTCAACAAAATGGGGATGCAGAGAGGAAGAACAAATATATTATTGAGAAAGTCAAGGCAATGATTCATGATCAACAGTTACCTATGTTTTTGTGGGCAGAAGCATCCATGACTACAGTGTATGTTCAGAACATAAGTCCTCATAAGACTGTAAGGAACATGAATCCTGAGGAGGCCTTCACCGGAGTGAAGCCTGAGGTTGGACACTTCAGGATATTTGGGCGTCTGGTATACATTCATATACCTAAAGAGAAAAGGACCAAGCTAGACCCTTCAGGAAGAAAGGGTACATTTGTGGGGTACAATGAGTCTTCGAAGGCATACCAGATCTACATCCTTGGTCAGAGACAAATTGAGGTGAGCATTACCTTTGAGGAGGAGGTAGCCTTCATGAGATCTAGAGGATCTCACATGGATATTGATAGTGACAAAGAAGAAGATATGGTTCATTCTCCCCCTCACCCTCCAATAGTTCAGAGGGAGAAAGTTGAGCCTATTGATCCCATTCATCCTATACCTCCAGTTGATGTTTCGAGAGATATTGTAGTAGGTCATAAGAGACTTACATGGGATCATTAGACTCTGCAGGAGGAAGAAGTACATGCAGCTCCTCATGGTACCTTCTGAGAGAGCAAGAGACCTCAGATATATTCGTGCTATACCACATCTATGAGCCACATCATTGATTTTGAGCCTTCATGTTATGAGAAGGCATCTAGTCAATCAGTATGGAGAGATGCCATGATGGATGAGTATCAATCCATCATGAAGAATGATGTGTGGGATATTGTTTCAAGACCTAAAAGGAAGTCTATGGTCACTTCCAAATGGATCTATAAGATCAAACATACAGCTGACGGAAGCATCAAGAAGCACAAAACAATATTTGTTGCTAGAGGATTCTCTCATGTGGAGGGAATATATTATGAGGATACATTTTCTCCTATTGCTCGATACACTTCTATCCAGATGATTATTTCCCTCTCAACATCCATGGGTTGGAAACTACATCAGATGTATGTGAAGAAAACCTTTCTCAATGGAGATATTGAGGAAGAAATATACGTCGAGCAACTAGATGGTTTCGTCATACATGAGAAGGAGTCTCATGTGTGTAGGTTGAATAAGACCATGTATGGACTCAAGCAAGCACCTCGAGATTGGTATGCGAGGATTGATGAACACCTAATGAGTTTGGGCTTCAACAAAAGTGTTGTTTATCCCAACCTGTACTACAAGACTATTAATAGTGAGGCCTTGATTTTGGTCCTCTACATTGATGATTTATTCCTCACCGGTACAGAGAGCCTTATTATTGAATGCAATTATGCATTGTCCTTTGAGTTAGAGATGAAGGACCTTGGTATGATGCACTACCTCTTGGGACTAGAGGCGTGGCAAAGAACTGATGAGATCTTCCTAAGTCAAGGGAAGTACACAGTTGAGATATTGAAAAAGTTTGGGTTGCTAAACTGTAAACCCATGGCTACACCAATGGTGATGATTCTGAAGAAACTATGTGTGTCTTATTCTGATTCTGATGAGATTGATCTGACCTCGTAGAGACAACTGATTGGATCATTGATGTATCTAGTTAACACCAGACTAGATATTTTCTATGCAGTGGGTGTACTTAGCCAATTTATGAGCCAACCGATACAAACACAATGGATTGCTTTGAATCATGTGTTGATATGCCTACGAGGAACAATTGGACATGGTCTGAGATATACTTCTAGTATTGACATGAGATTGCAGGGATATACTGAATCTGATTGAGTAGGGAGCGTAGTAGACAAGAAGAGCACCTCTAGGTGTTTCTTCACTTTAGGATCTTCCATGGTTTCCTGGTGTAGCAGGAAACAAACTTATGTGGCCTTGAGTACTGCATAAGCAGAGTACATTACATTAAGTGTAGCAATCCATAAAGCAGTGTGGCTTCGCAAGATCCTTACTAATTTATTTGGACATGTGTTAGATTCCACCATTATTCATTGTGATAACCAGAGCTGTGTGAAGCTCTCAGATAATCCAGTGTTTCATGAAAAATTGAAACACATTAAGATCAATTACCATTACATCTGAGAGATGGTGTAGAGGAAGGACGTATTGGTGCAATACCTTCCTATAGATGAGCAGGTTGTTGATGTTCTTACCAAACCCCTTACCAAGATGCTGTTCGAGTACTTCCGTGACAGACTTGGTGTGGCAGAGAATGTCTACCTCACTGAAAGGGAGTTTTAATGTTTGCATCTTCCTGAAACATTCTCCAGATCGTACTCCTCTGTGACTGAAGTGAATTCATCTGTGATGAAACTTATCCGAGAATGGATAAGTGGGTTTGGGCATATAGACCAATGTCCCATGTAGAGAGAACATGAGGACATGTCAAGGGAATTGACCCTTGATGTCACACACTATGGGAGTTGAACCTAGTGTTTCTAGAGGGTGTAGCCTCTAAAAGTCCATATGGGAGTGCCATGTGTGACAAACATTCTATGGATCGTACTCCTCTATTGATTGAGATGAGTTGATCTACAAGGAGACTTATTCGAGAAGGGATAAGTGCATTTGGGCTTATAACCCAACATCCCATGTGGAGATCACATGAGGACATGTCAAGGGAGTTGACCCTTGACATCACACATTATGGGAGTTGACCATAGTGTTTCTAGAGGGTGTAGCCTCTAGAAGTCCACATGAAAGTGCCATGTGTGGAAAAACTTTTTCTACTATGGTGGTTGTGTACTACTGACAAAGACTGTGTGTCTCTAGATAGTAGTTGTGTACTACTATAGAAAGATACTTCCCTAGCTAAGAGGGAGTGTTTATGTTTCAACATCAGGCATTACTTCTCCTAGATTGGGCTGCAGACCAAGGGAGATAGGATTCATTTATCATTAAGGTGCACTTGTGATAAATGGGCCCAGACATAGTCCTTCCTTGATCATGACAAGGAATAATATGGACTTGAGGTGCTTGAGATGTTTCCCAAGTGTCAGTTAGCATCATGCTAACATTCACTCATGGGGGTGTACCTATGGTGAACAACCTTGGTTGAGAATGTCTCCCTTGTTGAGAGGGAGTGTTGATGTTTTGAAAAAACATCGAGAATACATTCTTCCATATATATATATATATATATATATATGACATAATATTTATAATACAANATAAATAGTTACTTATTATCCAAGTGACACGTCCTTTCATGGATGGTCACCATATGTTCTTTATATATGAAACTCTCATCATTGTAATAACATCAATTTAATATAAGAATTTTCTATTGTACTCGTGTCTCTGTGCATGGTTATTCTTCTTGTGATCTTGGTTATTACTGTTGCTATTGTTCATGGTTTATGCTTCAGTTAAATTTATAAAGTAACTAAATGTAATTGAACAACATTAAAATCCAACACCTTCTCTCCAGAACAATTTAGTGCTATCATGTCTAATTAAATGCATTCCTGTCACTAATCCATCACAGTAAATATTCATTTACAATCTTCAGATCTGAGGCAATTCTCAGTATCTGTACAAACTACGGCTCATTAAAGGCAATTTACAATTATCCTTACACAATTCAATGGATCTTTCTTCCTCGATCCTTACAAACTTTATTACATTCAATTGGAGATTTTAAAACAAAATGAGAGGGTTTTGCCTCTCTCTCCTTGGAATATTCTCCATCCCTCATGTGTTGTGTTGGCTCTTGACGTGTTGTTGATGCTCCTGCATCATACTTCTTTGCTGACAAAATTATGAGCTCCTTCTCATGGCTCCTTTGCTGCTGCGGTTGAGGTCCTCCTAGATCCCAAACTTCATGATGTTGTTTCCCACTTGTCTTGTAGCATATTTCCTTCATCGAGATCCTCAGTCTCCCAGGCTTCCATACCTTACTTTGTAGTTCCCCACTGGCTCTGCTTCTGCACTCTACCTTCGTCACATGTCTCCTAATGTTGTTGATGTAAATCCCGTCCGCATATCTTCTCTGAGACATATTTACCATCAACATCCTTATCGTTTCAATTTCAATTTCGATCCTTGACTGTTGCTGGCACATAATGTTGCATTTCACTACAACGATTTTGTTGTGGTCCACTTCCACACTGTTATCTTTTGTTTCTTTCATGCATGCAATAACATATTGCATGGAATTCCCCTCAAGCTATTGGATTCTCTCATCTACCACTTTTCTAGCTACAATATCATCTCCACCTATAGGCTCTTTTAATAGGTGCTCCAACAACTCAATCTTTTTCCATCATCTCTCAATAATTCCATCATTTTGGTCATCATCTTCTACATCCTTTTCTCCTTGTTCAAAATCTTTCAATAGTTGTGACCCCTCAACGTATTTCAGAGGTATTCCTTCTTTTTCCTTCTTCTATATGGCAGTGTTGAATGGTTGTCCACCTTCACTTGAAATTGCATCCATACACAAGTTGTCAGTTTTAAAAACATGTGGCTCTATGGCCTCACTTAACTCCTCTGTCAGCACCTCCACATGTTGATATAAACTCTCCTTAGAGTCCATGAGGCTCTTAGCTGGTATATTCTCATCATTTCCCTTTCCAAGTATTCGCCCTTGTTCAGGATCACATATGCATACTTCTCTATCATCTACCTTGAGTTTCTCTTCCTCCTTTATCCAAAACTTTTAGCATGTGCTTCTATCTCCCGGAAATCAACTGTTGAATAGGCTATCTATCAACCATGTTCATTACCCATCCACATTTCTAGGATTCTTTATCTATTTTCCATTTTTTTGTTAGCACATCAAGTCCTTCCCTCAACTCATCTATCTCCTTTGCAAACTCCTCATTACTTATTTTCTTGATGCCCTTCACTTTGACATCTTTTTTTACTCCACTATGAATTTCCTCTGAACCTTGTTGGGCTCTAAAGATGTCTTAAAATATAACCTCTATGCATCATCCAAAGGTAGGCGTTGGCACAAGATTTTTACTTATCGCCTACATAGGTTCTTACCTTCCATTTTCAATACACGTCCTCCAGAGAGGCAACCCCTGCAAAGGGACAACAATCGTAAAAAAAGGAACAACAATTATTCCGTTCAAATGAATAGCAAAAGGAACAACAATCGTGACAAGGGAACGACAGTTGTTATATTGGGACGAACTATTGTTGTATTAACTGAGTTGTAATACTTGCCCAACTATCTAATTTTTCAACACGGGGTTCGTAAACTGACGAAGCACACACAAAGTATATGCAATATTGAAGCAGAACTAATCTAATCTAATGTTTAAGCTACAATGGAAATTGAATCATTAATCTAACACATGACTAGAATAGAATCATTAATCTAACACATGACTGAAATTGAATCATTAATCTAACACATGACTGAAATTGAATCATTAATCTAACACACAACTGAAATAGAATTAATCTAGTTGTGTAAATGAACTTACTCTAAGAATGGGAAATTGCGTAGATGGAAGTAATCTAGAAATGGAGAAATACATGAAGGAAAAACAAGCACAACATGTAAAGAGTTGAATAACACAACAACATATGTGATCTCATGCCATTGAAACAATCTTCTATTACAATAACCAAATCAATCTTCATAACAAAATAATAAAAGCATGAAAACCAAAACCATGAATCAAAGCTAAGAATCCCTTTCTCTTTCGAATCCTAATGACTACCATTAATGACTACTCTAATTTTCTACTTACAACTGAAATATCATGAAGAGAGAGCACTCTCTTTTATACATGAGAGCCTTGAATATAAGATAACCATCTCATTATTATAGATCCACTTTTCTCTCAGCCTATTTCCCATTATTACAAAATATAATCCCTTTAAATTGTCACACATATCTCTCATATATCTTGGATAAGATATTCCAACCAAATATCCATGATCTTCTCCTTGGAATGGGCTTGTATTATATCCTCAAATATTTAAACGGTGGAGGAAGTATTTGAGAAGTCCTTTGAATTAATCCTTCACATATTCCTACACATTACAAAGCTCACACATATTTGAGATATATATGAAAACATGTCAATTTTCTAACATTTAATCACAAATTCCATTTTAATACTAAAATGAATAAAGTTGAGAGCAATAAGGTGAAACCCAAGTATATTTATGGAAATGATATCGTGAAAGGTTAATGGGGTGATGAAATGTGAATAATGATGAAGGGAAAGGTGGATGAGAATAGGACATTTCTGAGCCCCAACATACCCCCCACTTAACTTGTTGCATGTCCTCATGCAATCATGCATGGATCTTGTCAAGAATTTTTTGGCATCTGAATGTTGGCTTTGAGTGATGATAATGAATGTTTTCCAGGATGGGATTTACATGAGTAACAACTGACACTTTTCTTATGGTTGGTTCTTGTGTGACAACCATGAATATAAAGAATGTTGGTTCTTGTGTTTACAACATTCATTTTGTTATTTTTTCTCTTGTTGTTATGATAATAATTTTCCCATTTTTTTACTGGAAAATATATGCTATCAATGTGCATAAGGAAACATCATTGAGTATAATAAAGCCCTTTTTCATATTTGTGAATTATGCCAATATGTATAACAATGCTTATGAAGCAAAGTGCAACAAAGTATCGTTGGAAAATAAATGTTCATAAATGGTAAATGAGACGAAAAATGGAATGATGGTAGTGGAAAAATGGAGTGATGATAGTGAATAAAGTCCCCTACCCCCCAACTGAACTTGTTGCAAGTCCTCATGCAACGTGGCATAAGTCATAGATGTGAAAAGGAAAGGGAACTGAGTGAGGGAATTTTCCAAATTATTCATTGATAGTAGTTGAGGAATTACATGATTAAAGTTTAGAAAATAACATACCTCCACTTACCCAAAATGTTGATCAAATATGCAAAAGGAATATGGATGATGCAGTTGCTAGAGCATTGAAGATGTCACTGCTTCAGGATCATGTGAAAAGTGACTGTTGCTGTAGTGGCGACTGTTGTTTGCTGGATCAGAGAATGTGAAGTGGAGGAATCAGAACTGTTGTTGAATGAATCATGGAAAAGACAAAGTATGAAAGTGGAACTATGGTAGTCCCATATGGCTGAATTCATGCTATTGTAACTGCTGATAGAGTCATGAAAAGTGTATAGTCTTCACCTACTGCTAAACCTGATGGTACAATTCTAATCATGTGAATGAATGTGTCGATGTCGAGCATGAAAATAAGTCATTGGATTACCGACCAATGATGAATGTTGTTAACCAATGCGAGGCAACTCGCCATTGATGTCAATGAGTGCCAAGGTACCCGAGTACATATTGTGAAGTGAGAATGAATGAGTTGATGTTGAGCCATGTGCAAGATCTGACGATCAAGGGACATTGATGTATTCCCATGATTGTCAACGAGATAACTTGTCATTAAGGCATGCAAGCCTCCAGGTACTCAAAATGGACTCTAGTCTATATCCTAGATAAGGCGTTGAGGTTGATGGGGCAAGACTTGTTGAAAGGTGAGCCTTAATGAGTCCCACATCAGGAAACATGAGTTCTAATAAAAAGAGTGGTAGGACTATAAATGAAAAGATCTTAGTAGTAACAATGTGTATGGCAAGGCAATGTAGTCATGGAAAGGGATATGGATAGTTTTATTGACAAGGAAAACTGAAAAAAAAAACTAAAGAGATGTATGCGACTCAGAAAGATAGGTGTGTGAAAAGTCATGAAGGATAATTCAATGGAATATAGGTTTCAACACAAGGATGAACAATCTACTTTGAAGGAGAATTGGAGGAAGACATTCATGGCACAAATGGTTTTATGAACGGGTGTATGTGTAACTCCAAACACCATGATGTGTAAGACAAGAATTAGCTCCTTTAAGCAATCAATAAGACATGTCTTTTTCAAAAGTTTTTGTGATTTTTGAAAATCACTTCAGCAGCAAGATGCGATCGGTCGCACACCTGGAAAAAAAACTTAGTACAAATCCTGCATGAAAACTTGTGAGATGTGCGAAAATATATCATGCAGAAAGAAGGACAAATGCGACAAAGTAAATAAAATGTGTTTTATACCTCTTGTCATGGTCATTGTGCGTTATTGTTTCATCGAAAAAAACATGTTTCCATTTGTTTTCAGGAAAAAATGTCCATTTGCAATGTTATTTGTTTTTGTTGTTTTAATTTTTACAATTTGTTTCTAATTTTTAT
>JASDQU010682291.1:57637-103948 GCA_032191745.1 Picea mariana | reverse complement strand
CTAACATTTAATCACAAATTCCCTTTTAATACTAAAATGAATAAAGTGGAGAACAATAAGGTGAAACCCAAGTATATTTATGGAAATGATATCGTGAAAGGTTAATGGGGCGATGAAATGTGAAGAATGATGAAGGGAAAGGTGGATGAGAATAGGACATTTCTGAGCCCCAACAAACCCCTCGCGTGACCATTGGTAGTCGTCTTCTCCTCACAAAGTTTAAACTGATCTGAAATTACCCTTCTATGCCTACTGTCTATAAACAGATTTTGGGATCTTCTCCCCTTATTGGAACACAACTAGTATCCTTCTTTCAGCCCACCTAGTTGTCTTCTTTTCCTACTCTGCAACTGAGAGAACCACTGGCTTTCTCCTGCAGCCATCCTAGTTGTCTATTATCTATGATACACTTACAAACAATTCTTCACACAGAGCATCAGTACTCTGCCTCTCCTCCTTTTCCTAATGTTTGTAGACAAAATATCACTCTGATACCAAAGGATGGTATCAGACAAAATGTTGTTCAAGCTCTGATACCAAATGATGGTATCATAAAAAAATTATGCTCAGGATTTGATACCAAATGATCCAACCCTCCCCTCTTGGGGTTCGTGCAACCTCCCGGTCTAGGATTTTCTACTGAAGACGAATTAGCTCTCGAATCCCAACTGGATCCTTTACTATGTTCACAGGTCCCTTTTCTTTACTGCAGATCCACACAAAAATAGCAGGCTCTTATACTAATCCCCTTTCTCCTCAATATCAAGCATCAAGCGCTAGCCCCTTTTCATTGGCGAAACCTCACATGACCTTAGTCTAGAACCGGGTGCTATCCGGAGCTCCAAGACTTCAGCACTTCGTAGGATTTACCAACACAACACTCCCGCACCCAAAACCTATGAACTAGCGAAGGGTCAAAATCCATAGATATAACGGTTGGTGTTTTCCCTCAGATCAACAGTCTGTGTTCACTCTAGACTCTAGGGTTTTAGGACTTTCTCTGCTCCAACCTCAACCAACAAACTTCCCCAAAAATGTCGAACTATCAAACTCCTGAAGAGTTCAGGGATCAACGTTCCACACTCTTTTCTAGATCCATGGTCTAGATTCACTCCGGGCTCCAGGGCTTCAGGACTTTTCCAAGACAAAACAACTTTCCCCCATAACCTTCCAGATAGCCTAATTTTGAACACTCAAAAATCTACGGTCCACATGTATCTGTCAACGAAGGGTCAAGATTGACTCCAGGATTCAAGACTTTTCCACGCCAAAACAACTTTCACCCACAACCTTTCGAATAGTCAAATTCTGAACACTTGGAAATCTATGGTCCACGTGTACCCATCAATGAACGGTCATGATTGATTCTAGGCTTCGAGACTTTGAGAGATTCTCCACTCCGTGCAAAAACAACCAAATTCTCCCAGATTCTCGAATCATTGAACCACTCGAGGATCCAACGACTTGCACTCCTCCTACAGCCAACGACTATGATCAACTTCAAAACTTCGGGCTTCGGGGTTCCTTGCTCCAAATGACCACCAAAATCCCAAACTTTTGAATGCCGAATTGGCAATCTACGGGGGAGATTCACTTTGAGACTTCAAAGCTTCGAGACTTTAGGCCTTACTTGTAACAATTGATTCAAAACTGTCAGAGCAATGAAGTCCGAAGGACTTAGGGTTTTAACAACTGTGCTCCTTCTCCTTCATCCAATGGCTACAAGGGATTATTATTTCTCCCAAACAGATCTCATCCACTCTCCCTAAAAACAAATGGATTCCTCCTTGAGGACTTACTCTCTCTATCCCTCTTGAGCTTTGTCACTTGAATGACTCTAACTTTGGTGCACACTTTGCGCTTCTCTCCCGACCTTGGGACTTGAAAAAAGTTACCTGTGCACTCCTTGCACTATCTCTCCTCAGCTTGATAAACACTTAATGAAGTGTCGATTTTGTGCATTCTTTGCATTGTTCTCCCCTCTAATATTTTATACTACTGTGAGTATAGGTGCACTCCTTGTAATCACTCTGTGTAAACTTACACTATCTCTCCTGAGCTTGGGACCTTTGAAAGACACCTACGCACTCCTTGCGCTTGCTCTCTATAGGATCACACTATCTCTCTTGATATTAACAGACCCTTGAACTTGGTCCCTAACACACCCCTTGTGCTAACTCTCCTTAGCCTTTAATTTCTTTTAATTTACAAGGACTTGACCCTTTGTTCCTTCAAGTGACTCCTTGTGCCCTCCTGGAACCCACGCTCTTCCTCCTGATATTTTTTGGACTTTGTAACATTCCTTAGTGAACTCCTTACACTGGATTCCTATCCTTGTTAGCGCGGAATTGATCAGATTAGGGTCCTTCTTAGGCTACCAACAAAATGGTACCGAGTAGTCTAGAGTGCTGGAATTTTCATCTTCTCTGGAGAGAAGAAGTCTCACCTGAAGCACAACCAAGACAAGAATATAGGGAAGGGTAAGGAAAACAAATAGGTAAATCTTAGGAATCATTTAGATTCAACATAGTCTTGTGCAAGATGAACTAACAAGTGGAAAATCTAAACTCATTGATAACTAATAATAATGACAACATATTTCTGAAAGCACTTTCAAACAAGCTATAACATATTGATCTTATTAGACATGAAGAAGTAAAGTAGAATGACAACTCATAGACATAGACAGATAATTACATAGAATATTTTAAAATTTTAGGTCCTTCCATATATTATCATCAAAAGGGTTTCTCAGAAACAATTCAACAGATACAAACATTGCTTGGTCTTGCAAAAACTAACAACAAATCTATACTACTGAGAAACAAGGATATCCCTAGCCCTTTTCTTTCTTGATATTACAACAAGTCATTACTTTGTTACAGTCTTTTTTGGCTCCGAACTCATTCTTAAGAGCTTTATCTACCCTTTTCCCAAGGTGGACATTAACTATAATAACAAAGCCTAAATGGAGTGAATGATAATCCTGTCAACCCTTTACAATCATATACATCTCATATATATAATCCAGTTGGATTTCAAATTATTTATTTCTTGTTCTTGTTGTAACCTCTTTCTTCGGCTCGTGTTGCGTTGTCCCTCTAACCACTTTTTGTTTCTTTCTCGATTCCTTTGTGCAACTTTATTGTGACTTGTGCAACTTGCTAACAAAAAATGGGACTGTAGTATTTCTTGTGCAACTTCTATTAATAACAAATGAAGATCCCAACAGGATCCGACCACAATCCTTGACTCAACCTCGAGTCAAGTCCTTGGTTCTTTCATGGTTTCTGGAAAGGCCTGTTTCTTTCCTTTATCCTTTGTCTTTGTTTTTCTTTCAGCTTTTTTTGAGGCACTTTATTCTTAAGCCTCTTCAAATGAAGGTCCAAACTATGGAACCAATTACAAGGTTCTATTCCTTATTCCTTGGAAGTTGTCAGCTTTATCCTGCCATTTTCTCGCCAATAGAGAAGCTTCGTCCATGAAATGTTGAGTTGCGTCTGCAATGCATCCCTTGGGATTAGACACAACCAAACAGTTCCACTCTTAACCAATTGTAGTTTCCACCTGGTTCATATGCAAGTAGGCTTTCTAGACGACTGGTCGAAACTCGCATAGCTCTCTCTTAGCCACTGATTGGGATTCATATAAAGCATTTAGATCATTTTCATTTTCTTGGATCTGGTCAAATTTTCCTATTTTTCTAGAGGATCAAGTGTAATGGTGGCCTCTTCGCTGAGTGACTATACCTTCATGTGCAAGTCCTTCAGAGTATGGTTGTGTTGTTCTATAATTCCCATCCAATCACTAACCTCTTGGAAAATCTTTGTACACTATGCAGTCCTTTTGTGCAGAGTTACTCTGGCCCTCTTCCCTTCAACCAAAACACTTTCCATTTTCTCTTGCAGCTTCTGGGGTTGCTTCTCTACTTCACACTGACTCTCCCACAGTTGTGCTTCCAGGTTATAAGTGAGAATGGCCAGCTCTAACCATGCTACCTAGAGTAGCTCGATCTTCTGCATCATCTTGCTTGATGCACTGGATTTAGGCAGTTGTGGTGCTACCCTTTGAATTTCCATCCAGGCTTATGCAATTTTCTCCTAAACTCTTTCCAGTTTCTTCTCCACCTGGATCTTTGCATATTATTCTTGTGTTTAGCATGCTTGGGTGAGGAGCGATTCCTCCTTTGAAAATTATGCATCACATTCGGCTTGTTGTAGCTTCTGATCCAATTGATCAATTAATGCTCTGATCATACCAATTATATGCGTTGATGGCCACTGAGCGAGGTCACCGGAAGAAGTAGTGGCCTCCCTGGGCACTCGGACCTACAGTTGGAGTCCATTGGTCGTCGAATGCGCTGATGTTGTCTCCACCTCTTCCTCCTCTGTATATGGACCTTGAGGCGACTGTGTAAGTCTCATCCTTACCGTTGGAAGGAATGGGAGTATCTCTGCTTTCGCCAAGCAAATCTGCACCATCTCTAAACACTGTTTTGGATTCTAGAGTACTAGCTCCGGTTGTTCTTGCAACGAAGTTGCACTTTGGTCTGATATTGATCCAGGTTCCTTATGAACCTTTGGTACTTCCAACTATTTCTAGACCACTGTGTCTATGGATCCTCTTCTCTGGATAGCACCCTCAACATTGATTGTTGAGGGAGTGCACTGAGGGCTTGGTGCATGCGGTATTGGCACACTTTGAATCTTCGTTGAAGGCAGAGTGTCCTGAATCGATACAAATTGAATGATGGACTGGGTCGGGACTTCATGGGTCAGACCAGTGAGTTCTGGTACATGCTCGGGTAGTTCAGGGGGGTCCAACTGCATGGGCTCGTGTTCAGTGGTTTGGGGTGGGATCGTTGTTTCTTGTGGTGGCAATTGTGGTTGTGGGGGTGGTGGTGGTGGCGATGGGATTTTTTCGATGATTATGGTGGTGGATGTAGTGGTATCTGGTTCGGGGTCATCAGTGATGTGAATCATCATCTGTGCAGCTCGGGTGGCAGATCTGGTACGAGGTAAATCCGATGATATCAATTGCGGATTGAACGGATTAACAGGGGAAACCCCTATCTGAGGCTTTGTGGGTGTAACATCTCTTATGAAAGAAACAAAAAGGATGCCATTGACATCCTTACCTGAGAGGAAAACCTACTGTGGAAGTTGCGAGAACACTGGAAGTGTTTTCTTCTTGAACTCCAGAGGTATCTCTTCCTCCTCTGTCTCATATTCTGATGGAATCTCAACCTTCTGTTTCTTTGATGTTGGTGTTGTTGGACCAGAACTTGGCCTAACTGCTTCTTCCTATCCCCTTTTATTTAAGAGCTATGGGGGTAAAAGATAGTGCATCCCCAAATTTCCTAGGTTGTGCTTCACTCCTAGCCATGACATGACCTCCTTGTCAAAGGCCTCTTCCTCTAGGTAGAACGACAACATCCAGGAGTGGAAGTCTTATGTCTTGACATGCCTTGGCCAGAAAAAGGTTTGGTGATGGTTCATGTTGAATGCGATGTTCTGCGTGTTCAGGTTGAGCAATTCCTAAGGTATGCACAACCTCTGAGTTGCATATATCAACCTATTGTACCACTTCAAGAATGCAACATTGTTGAATTCTATTTTTTCTGAGTCCAACCTTGAATGACAAGGTTCAAACATATTTTCTAGGCATCCCTTGTCTGCTGGTGATAATGGTATTCATGGGGGTGATGTCCACTTCCACATGGCGAATAAAACCAACAAGTAACCATATGTAAAAATTTTCCCTTATCTTGCGCCTCCTCGCAGCCTACGAGGAGTTCTTCCAAAAGGTAATGACACCAATTGAACACAACTCCGTTGGCACAAAAATATGCCACATATAGGGCATCTAATGTGCATTCACCTTTGTAATATGAATGCATGACCTTGATAGAAATTACGTAGCAAACACTCTTGACTGTCTCTGGTAGAATAGGGTCAATCTTGGTGGTGTGCCCCCCTCTTTGTGTATGGAACTTCTCATACAGGCTAGGCTTGCCCTTTTTCTTCCCATGCTTACTCAAGCCCTAAAACCCTTTCAACACATCCTTGCCTTCGAGCGATAGTCCAATAAGTTGATGGATATACTCCTCATGAATTGGGCACTTTCTATCAAGCCATAGGCTCTTGTCATGTACCCGACTGATGAGGAACTTGGTACACCTCGCAAGCTCACTAGAAGTGTCGAACACTGGTAAATCTCTAAGATTCATGATGTTGGATTTGAACACATTGATGAAGTCCGACTTAGGTATGAATTGCATCCTGCCCATTGTATCTGGAGCCAAGTCCCATAATACACTAAATTTCATTAGTGGGAACAAGACATGTTCCTTTAGGTCGAGGTCAAGGAGCTTCACCTATTCAACCTTTCCCTTGAGATCACCCACGATCCCGACCTGGGGATCACATGGCTCATCTGGCACCATATCTTTGGATATTGAACTCCTGTTTCATGTATCTCTTGACATAGTGACTCTGGACTGTCAACAGACTTCGACAGGGTAATTGGTATTTGAGGTCACGAATGTGGGTCAAGGGATTGCATAGGCATTACTAAAATTCATAAATCGCAAGGCACAAAGTTTTCTGTGGGAAACAATACTTCTTACACCGAGTTCACCCAACCTTATACTCAGGCTTATTCATAAATTTATATAATAACTTCTAAGGCCACTCATCATTAATCATATACATGCAACCGAAAGTTGAGTTTTTTGATGGGACTGTTAACGGGGTAAATCTATTGGGTGATTCTGGCATTTACTGAACACGTTGGTCATGGACATGGTCGACTTCAGACCTTACCATTTGAATGGTTGAGAATCCCGGCACAAATACCAATGGCATCTTCGCATATCATGACTTTATGTTCTAACAGAGTTTGTACGGGTTACTGTAGTGGTCATAAAGGCTATGACTAGACCGGGTTCATGTGACACATGGAATAGGATTGCATTCGGATTCACCCTCCTCCGACCACAATGGGGTCCCCGTTGTATTTAATGAATATCTTTAATGGACTCATGGATCTTCTGATCCTACACTGTTGAGTAAGCATTTCTGCACAAAAGTGATACTAAGAAGGAAAATCAAAATACATGCCGCGGTGCAACAATGCACACTCTAACTTTATTAACTGAATTAAAAACCAAAAAAACAAAAAAAAAATCATAAATTCAAATATAACTAATATACATGCTCCTTTGGACTAGAGAAACGATCATTTAACTTAGTGTTGAGAGATATAGGTTTTAGGCGAGCATCATTCACCCATCCTGGTCGAAGTATACCATCTAGTTGTGCTAGTCTGACTGTGCTAGAGTGTCAAATCTCTACAACTATAAATGGGTCCAACCAGTGCATGTGCAACTTACCTGGATGTTTCTAGTATCGACTATCATAAAGTAGGACCTTTTCTCCTTGCACAAATGTTTTAGTTTTAATGTGCCTATCATGCCAAACCTTCTTCCTGGATTTCTCAACTCATTGAGGAAAGTCTTCTAAAAACCTGGTCTCATCAAGTTCTTGCAACTCAGTAACCCTCTGTGCAATTTATTCATCCTCTGACATGTGTGTAATATGTGTTATGTATAGACTCGGGGTAATGAAATCTGCAAGTACCACAACCTCTTTCCCATAGACTATCTGAAATGGAGTATACTTTTGGAGCTTCTTTGTGGTTGTCCTGTAATCCCATAAAACTGTTGGGACTCTGTCATCCCAATCTTCCCTGTTTGTGGAACAAAACTTTGTTAATCCTCTCTCCAGAATCTTGTTAAATGCCTCTATTGTGCCATTGGCTTGTGGATGGTAGGGGATACTTTTATGATTTTTGATTAATAACTCTTTTGTAATATTTTCTATTTTACTAATGATAAAATGACCTCCCTCATCATTGGTCAGACTCCTAGGACATCCAAATCGAGTGGCAATGCTTTCAAAAATAAACCTGACAATAGTATCAGTTGAGAAATCCTGAACAATTGTTGCCTCAAACCATCGTGTAAGGTAATCATTTGCGGTAATAATATACCTATCCTTTGATTTCTTAGCCATGGGGTTGATCAGTCCAATGAAATCAACCACCCATTTCTCAAATTCTTGCAGAGCATGAATAGGTCAAAGAGGCAATTTGTCTCATCATGATGGATTGCCTACTCTCTGACATATGTCACAAGATATATCATATTCATTCACATATTTGAAGAGTGTGGCCCACCATAATCTAGCTTGGAGGAATTTCTACGCAGTGGCCTTTCCTCCAACATGACCTCCCACAACTCCATTGTGGCACTCCCACAATATGTTTTGTCTTTCATGGTCTAATACACACCTCCTGAGGATATTATCTAGGCCCAACTTATACAATTTCCCCGCATTCAATTGATAGTCCGTTGTTCAAACCACCATATAGCATTTTTGAGTTGCGGAGTATGTTTCTGAGTAGGCCCCTGTACTAAGGAAAACTGTTATGTCTTCCAGGTATTCTAGTATGGCCTCAACCCAAAACATGTCTGCATGTGGGAGCTAATCATTGACTTCTCCGCCACTTTCTCTTGACTCTAATTTGGACAGGTGATCAAGACCCACGTTGCATCTTCCAGGTTTGATGATCACCTCAAACAAAAATTCCTGAAACATTAACAACCATCGACAAATTCTTCCTTCCAAGACAAGCTTGTTAAATAGATATTTTAATGTAGAATAATCAGTAAAAAAAATTAAATGAGAGCATAACAAGTAATTTATAAACTTTTGTAGAGCGTAAATCATAGCCAAACCCTCCCTTTATGTGGTTGTATAGTTGCGTTCATCTTGCGATAGCTTCCTGCTAGCAAAGTAGATGGAATGATCCAGGGTTCCATCTCATGGTTGCACTAAGATGGATCCTACGACAATACCTGATGCGTCCACATGCACATGAAATTCATTTTCCCAATTCAGAAATATCATAATAGGTGTTGTACTGATATTTTCCTTCAGTATGTCGAACACTTTATGACACTTTGATGTCCACTGGAACACTTCTGACTTCTTTATTAGATTTTACAGGGGTGCAGTAATATTCACATGCCTTCTGATAAAATTGTGATAGTGCCCTGTGTGCCCTAGCATGGAGCACAATTGTTTAGTACTCATAGGTCGTGGCATGTTCAAAATTACCACAAATTTGGTTGGGTCTACCAGCACTCCTTCTCGACATACTATGTGGCCTAATAGATTTCCATGTGGCACACAGAAGATACACTTTCCGAGGTTCAAGGATATATGAAATTCCCTACACCTATCAAACATCAGACGTAGTAGTGCTACATGTTCTTTGAGCAGACTATACACCATCCAATCATCCATATAAACTTCTATAAATTTGTGAATAAATTCTCAGAAGGTTGCTATTACAATCCAGGAAAAATATGCAAGGGCATTCTTTAGACCGAAGGGCATCACGTTGTATGAAAATGACCCCCATTATGTTATGAATGTGGTCTTCCTTTTGTCTTCTTTGACAATTATCACTTGGTGATACCCCGAAAATCCATCTGTAAATGAGTAATATTATTTCCCCACAACCAGTTCTAGCACCTCATCAGTAAAAGGTGTGGGAAAAGGTTCATGCACATAGCAGAGTTAATCCTTTTATAGTCTACACATACCCTAATTTCCTATGTACCTTTCTTGCTCTGGATGACTATGGGGCTAACCCATTCTTCTTCTTCAACGGGAAAAATAAGTCTGGCCTCAAGAATCTTTTCTGTTTCCCTCTTAACCTTCTCTTTTACCCTGGGGTTAAGATGATATGGTCTATGCCTTACAGGTTTTGATCCTAGTTTTAGTTCAATTTCCATCTCTCCCATTGCTCCTTTAATCCCTTTTAACTCTAATAATGTCTTTTGGAATAAGTCCTCATACTCCCGCAACAGCCTATGTATTTCTTGGTTAGTTTGTTCATCCCAGTAATATCCTACCATAGCTATATTGGGTTGCTCAGTAGTTCCTATGTTGACCTTTCACAACTTCAATGGATGATTATACGAACTATCATTATGAATGGGTATGGTGTTCTAGATTTCTCTCCTTCCTTTTGTTTCCTTAATGGCTAAGTTTCTCAGTTCTTCTAAATCATCTAGGTTTTCCAAATCCTTCTCGATCTTATAGCATTCTATAGGTGTCTTGTCTGTGTCTAGGAGAAGTTTAGACTGAAGAACTTTACTTTGATTGGCACATGCCACTAGGTCTAATTTTCATTTACAAGCACCGTGTTGACAATTGAAAATGTCAACGTAGTTTCACCCGCAAATTGTTGCTAAAGCCATTATTATATAAGACTAAATAATTTTAGTAGGTGGGACCCCCTTGTTTTTGAAGATCAGATCTGTTCATTTTCAATATTATGATGATGTGCTACAAAGGTTTCATGGTTGATGAGAATATTGTCGTTATAACATTGGTGGCTTATGGAAGGATGGCTTGCGTTTTTATGGTGATTATGCTATGTTTCAGTTATATGTTGATGGTGCTATACATGATCATTTGGTTTGTGTAGTGGTTGAATGATGTATTTCAGTTATATTGGGAATGTAAACAGGGGTGGCGCATTTGGAAAGTGAACGCAATGGTTAGATTACTATGTGGGGTTGGATTATGTTATGGTTTGAATGCATTGATACTATCGATGCTTAGATTGATTAATGGTGATTAATGTAAGGCTCATTGGCATGTACTGTGGAGTACATGAGATATGGGTGGAGGCGACGTGCATTTAATGCACATCACCTTTACCCTTCCCATTGGTCACCACCCTAGTCGGACTGATGTTTGATCTTGCCATTGTGTTCACACTCTGGATTTCTAGTAGGGTGAAACTGCTCGGTCGTTTCTCGTCTTAAGGATTTCGATTAACAAGTATGTCTCTTTTGTCCATTCTTGACATCACTCTGGTTATGAAATGATTATGGCTCAGTTGTGTGGGTTTGTGTTGTCTTGAGTGCTACAACTATGTGGAATTTTGGATTTGAATGAAAAATAGATGGTTCAGTTTAAGTTCGTTGGAATGTTAGTCTTCCTGGGAAATAGTTCTTTATTTCCACTACGTGTTGGTCGAAGGGTTTTGTTTAAAATCATGGCATGGTGATTGTCTTTGCAGTTATCAGGTTAAATTAAGAGCCTTGTTTTCTTATTTCGGCCTTGCAAAGGGATTGTCTCCCGTCCACAAGCACCACAGCCCCTTGGGTGTATGCCTTCATCCTTGAAGTCTCACTAAAATTAGCCTCGTTCCTTCTGTGAAAAGATACTCTGCCAACCCTTAACCCTTCAAGTTGGGGTTGCATAGGGAAACTTTCACACCTGTTAAGTGGTTTCCAGTTGTTTTTGTCTATTACCTTGGGCACGGGCTCACCCGTGAGTCGTATAGTCATCATGTTGTTATGGTTACCCGTCACTGCCTCTCTGATATTAGCATAAACCTTACATTGCTACTTAAGGTCACAGTCACCTGCCTTATGATAAGTAATTTGGTGTTTTTAAATGGAAGGGCCTCTACCCTGTGTTGATTGGGATCTTGGTTATGTATAAAATACCATGGCTGGTTCGATTGGTTGTTCCTCTACCACAGTGGCATTTGTTAGTTGGTATATAGTCACTGAGATTCACACTTTTGATGCTTCAGTTGGTGGCTGACATTGGTTACGTTTTTCAAGATTGCTCGTGCTAGTTGTGTTCTGTATAGGGTTTTTGCAAATGAATTATTGGACTGAGTATATTGCATCTTCTATTGTCAATTGAGTAATCCCGAGTGCGCACAGCTTGGTCGACTATGATTAGCTAAATCAATGGCTGGGCACGATTTATTGAGTTCTATTCTGGTCAATTTTTGTTGTGTGTTATGGAATAGTTGTATCATGAAGTTTCCTCAGTTACACACCACGAGTTATTGATTGCAAATTAGCCATTGTTGATGACAGGCGTGTTGATTATTTGGTTCAGGATTTTAAGTCACCTTGAGTGTTTTGTTTTACAGTGGCATGGTTACATCACCCTCGAAGTTTGCTCAATAGTGGTTGTCTAGTTGTATAGTCAATTATCATTCCAGTCATGGCATCTAAGGTTTTGTTATCTTGATTATTTTTTACATATACATGTGGGAACGAATATCATTACAGACCTTGATCAGATCCATTCTAGAAGTAGTAACTTCAATATTATTTCAGAAATGTGACTTTTAAATATAGATTGGATGTAGCAGTGGTGGATGTAAATGCTTATAGATTGGGAATGAGTGTTATTGTTGACTGTTATAACATGCAGAATGTATGAATAAGAGGAACGAAACATCTTACAAATTATGTGAAGTACTTCTATTTTGGAACAATGTTGTGTTGGATATTAATGGTCGATGAAATTAAAACACTACACAAGAATTATTACTCAAGTCATCTGACTGTTGGTTGTTGCATATTTTCTTACTACAATATATGTTACAAATTGCTTGATTGATCTAATGAACAATAACCATTTTTTCCCCTTTAATTATCTCATTTTCTGCCAATTATAAACCCCTCACATATCCCATATTCATTTTGTTCAACCCCTGTTCTAATATCGATCGCAACTAAGAAAAATTTTGTGTTAGATTGGGTAAAAGTGGCAGAACTTTGTGTGAATTGCAATGAGTTTTATTGGTTGCTACAGTTGATTGTTGTTATCATTGAGTAGTGACCATATTTCTTCCCTTTCATTATATCATATTTTTGCTAATTACAACCCCGCATGTATCTCTGAGCATTTTTCCACCCCCCCTGCTCAATGATTGACATTAAAACAATTTGTATGGATTGGATTGCATGAGCTTGATACATTCTGAGACAAATCTATTTCATATTTTTAAGGAGTTGTCATGCCTGGTTATTTAAAAGACTATCTGCTAATTATTAACATATGCAGGATCAGTTTTTTCAGTAGGGGAAGCCATGTCCGAGGAAACAGAGGTAGAGGTAACTGGAACCGAGGCCCAAGGAGGCCTAGGTTCTCAATTCATTTTGATTTTGATTCTGAAGAGCTGGGAAAATTGTTCCATGATGGATTATTTAATTAGATTGGAAAAGGGATAGTCCAACTAAGGCCTGAGAGGCCTCCCTTCCAAGCCCCTGAAGCCCCTAGTATACCAATGTCGCCGCATGTCTCTATAGCCTGAAGTCGCAAAAAATGATGGGTGGTAGGAGATTGTCCATCCAGCTGTCTCCCAACACCATGGCTGGCGAAACTTATCCTTGCATGCTCCTCCAACTTTAATCCCCATTGTCCCAACTTCCCATAACCATTCGCCAGTGAAATATTCCCACACCAACAAGATATTGAAGACTAAATCCCACCATGCATTAGATAAAGGAAAGGTCGTTGTTTCCCCTTCCTCACCCTCCGATGACTCTCACAAATCCGTGTCCTCACGGATGAATTTGAGGTATGAATTTTCCCATGTGATTAGTGAGATAAATCCTAAAGGCTCTGCCCAGCTCAAGGAATTTTCAGGGAAGTCAAGAGGTGACAGCAGCAACCAAGGGAAGGTTGCTTCACAAACTAGAAAATATGTATTTTAGTTCTTGTGTTATTTATTGTTTGTGACAATGGACAACATGGATTTTGGAAAACATGTTTTATTTTGGACAACTGGTATTATTTTGGATATATGATTATTAATCTAAATTATTTTTACGTTTTATGAGATAAAATTGCCAAAGGAAAATATGTTTGAAGGGAGGCACAAGGGTTGTGTTTGCTTAAACAAATGGATTATGTTATGATGTGATGATTGTTATCATTAGTGGAGTCACAAGGGGGTCCCACCTATTAGTTATTATTTAATTATGACCCTATTATGATTATTACTTTTCCCCCTTTCCTTAACTAAAGTTAGTTAAGGTCTTATGTTAGATTAACTAATAAGTTAGTTCAACTACTCTAACCAATTCTAAATTGTTAAAAGTTGAACTAAGGAGAGGAACAAAGGATGATAGAAGAACAAAGCATGCTAAGGTTTTCTCTTTGAATTCATGTTGAGATAGTTCATCTTTCATTCATTCATATCTTCATAATAGCCTAATTCTCTTTTGTGATAGCAGGGTCTTATTGTAGACAACAATATTCAAGGATGAATCAAATCATTCAGTCAATTGTTCTTTAGAGGTGTTGATCTATCTTTGATCGTATGTGTAGGCTTATATGTTTGTGAATTAGTTTTCTTGATTGATAAAGAATATTGTCCAGAGTTGAGTGGGCAGTGATCTATGGCAAGCTGATCCAACTTTTAGAGTTCATTTTTGGTTTTCTGTCAGATATATTTTTGTATGTTCCATCAAGGATTTCTAAGTTTGACTTTGGTCCAAGATTTCTTGTGAAGTTTTGTAAATACAATGACTCTTTGATGAATTTGAATGAAATAAAGGATTGCTTTATGTCTCACCTATATTGATTATGATCTTGGTGTCTTTACTTATGTTATTATATATATTTTCAGCAACTGATATTTTCAAAAAAAAACATAAAAAGTAAATTTCCAGCAAGCTTTTGCTGATACAAAAACAACCTAAGCACTTGTAATTAATACTGGTGAGTTAGGATACATATTTTTGTTGGCTATAAACATAGGGTGATATTCCCATGTAATTTACTTTAGCTAAGTAAAGTCTGAAAATGTTTGATTAAGATCAATTCATATCTTTTCATCAACATTTATTTGGCAACCATACTAGGGAGATCTTTGATACCTCTCCGGTTAAATTTTTATATTAGATTCTCATCAATACATCTCTCTTTTTCTATTTTTATTCTTGGACTGTTTTCTATTAATGATTGTTCCTGTTGCAAGGTAGCCCAACCTTGAGCCCGGTCTCCAAGAACAAACCAGCATTGCTTTGAACCCATTTCATACTATTTTAGACACTACTAGGACCTGTGTTGAGCTTAACCATGCTTGGGAAGCAATTGAAAGAGATATTAGTGACTGTTAGACCTTGACCAAGTTTTGGGAGAACTTGGTCATATTTAACCGTTTTTGGGACTTCGACAGCCTATTAAAGATGGAGTGCCAAACGATGCAGAGATTGCAGAATCTCAGCCCACTTTTGGGTCCCTTTTTGGGTTTTGGGAATATGTAATGGGAAAGGGATGTCGACCCGTGGGTTCACCCACGCTTAGGCCCATTTTGTATGTATAAATAGACATCTAGGCATCTAGTAGAGGAAGGTATCTATGTGATATAGGCTACGTGCCAAGTGGGATCTATGTGATCGAGGTGTTGTACATTCTATAGGCTTGCAGAGCTTAGTGCAAGTCCCTATGTGAAGGTATAGAAGGATTTGTGTTGAAAGGCAAGGAAGAAGGATCTAGTGAGCTACGAAGATATTTTCTCCTGTGCAAAGTAAGGGTTTACATGGCTTTGTAAACGATTGGCCGACAATAATAAAGAAGAAGAGTTGGTGGACGTAGCCCCAGGGTGGGGGTGAACCACGTAAATCATGTGTTGTCCACTTCATTCCTTGTCTGATGCATTGATGTGATTATTTTCCAAGTGCTTTGATATATTTAGATAGATCTACCTACGCTTTGTGCTTCATTAGATGTGTATGAATAGTATATCTGATATGTATGAATATGCTTAGTGTTGATCTACTGGATTTGATCTGTTTTACTATTGCTAAGTACTAAGATACTTTAGATCTAAGTGAATGCTACGATGTTCTATGCTATCTGCAAAGTATAATAAGGGTTGAACGATCAATGCTAGGTTCTTTGTAAGTGATATAATCATAGATATATGTCCTAGCTAAGGTTTCAGACACCTAAGTCCTGCAACCACCCTTGCCTCTACCTCAGGTGAGACTTCATCTGCTTCGCAGGTGTTGCCGAAAGGGCTGGTAGTTAGGGTTTTTTTGGTGCACTGTTGTAGCATTGAACCCTGGGTCTGCCCCTGTGCCAACAAATGGTTCTGTTGCTATGACATGAAACTGTGATTGCTAGGAACTGAGGAAGAAGAAGCTTTGCGCAAAGATTCATCCTAAAACTATGGGATCTTTGTACCAGGATCTGTGCCCTAGTGCTCAGTATTCCACTTGATCTAAAAATATATGTGCTAAATAAAGAAGGCCAAATCTAAAGAAAAGAACCAAGATCTGAATGCTTTGTGCTCTAAGAAAAGTAAAAGTGGAAGTTTCTGAAGAAAAGAGGTCAGATCTGCAGAAAAGAGGTAAGATCTGTAAAATTTATGCTCTGATAAAGGTAAGACTAGTTCAAAGCTTTAGATCTGGAGGCTTTGTGCTCTGTAGAAGTAAGATAAGTGAAAATGTTTGTTTCTAAGGTATGGATCTAGGTATGTTTAATAGAGTTTATCCTAGTTTAAAAAATGGGGCACTGATAGATTAAACAAGGTTTGATATGAGTAGATCTGATAAGAATAGTGATATATATGTTATACCTATGCATAGAAAAAATGTTTGGACTAACAAATGGATGTAGGATTCTAGAAAGAAATTTTTGCAGATTAGCTACCATGATCATGGTGCACAGTATAGAAGAAGTTGTAGATCATTTAAAATAAAGAGAGGAGTGACCCTCTGTTACAGTTGCAGAAGACCTGGACAACTTGCTAAGGAATGCCCTGGCAGAGGATCTAGTTGTCTTTGTTGCAAAGCTATGGACCATGAGGTATTGGATTTCCCTAGAATGATCGCGAGGCTGGAAGAAATGAATCGGAATCAGGAAAACCCTAAGGCAGATCTAGAAAAGGAAGAACCCTAGCAAGAATAAGAGAAGGTATTGATACAAATGAAAGAGACCATGAATGACCACCGATATATTAGGCTATCAGAGATTTTCAAATAAAAAGAGTGCATTGAAGCAAGAATAGGAGACTTCGACATTTAATCTGTCCTTGATGAAGAGACACAAGTGAACATTATGCTAGAAAGAACTTGGGAAGCTATAGGGAAGCCTACTATGATCCCTTCATTAGGAGGAATAGGACTATTCAGAGGAAAACCAATGATGTTATGTGGAAATCTCGCTTAGATGCCTGTGACAGTCAATGGAACTTCAACAAAGGAAGACTTTGAGATTATTAAATTCATTGACGGCATCGCCCTATTTACAATGTTACTATGAAAATCTTGGATTGATAGAGATCAAGATAGAAAGAAGGAAGAAGAAGAAGTCTTAGAACATAATAGACAAGATTTAAAAGATTTCATGACCCGAAATATTGCACAGATGATTGAAGAACAGGAGAACAGATCGAAGTTACCTGACACTAGAAGCCCAGATATCAAAGCTACAGGAACATCGGAAGACATACAGAAGGTTGACATTTTTACCCCAGAAGAAGTGATACACCTGAATCCTAGGAAAATATCTCAGCAGCGCGAAGAAAATGAGAATCAGAATCGGAAAAGAACCACCGAGATGAAGCTCACAGGAAAAAAGGCTAGGAAGCTACGTAAGAAGAAGGTAAAGATTGAGAAGTTACACCAGGTTCCAGAGGGTACGTCGCAGAAATAAACTTTACAAAATTGGAGCTTTGTCGGGATATCAAAACAACAACATATGCCACTTCGCTATGGCGAAGAAATATAGTCATTGAAAGACGATATATCTGTTCGAATGTTGCTCCGAACGGCTAGAAAAGAATTTATCGTTCCCCACCAGACCGTTGAACTGCGTCATAACGGACATAATAAGAGTCAATGAGGCTCATAACCATTGCAAGTAAACCATTGCCAAGATTGCCTATTTATATCGTCACATCATGAACGAGGAACACTTTTTCCAACTGAGAATTTGAAGCCCGCAGACTAGCAATATCATACTGTGCTCATTGCACTCTTTTTGTTCACTCTAATGTAGTGTCTAAGACCATCATGAACCTGATTATCTTATCCTAAGCACGTATGACCGATGAGATTACCACTACCGAAGAATCTATAACATAAGTTCTCCTTGAGATAAGAACTGAGAGAGTCATGTCAGAGTGAGGGTTATCCACAGGATTACAGGCATCACCCATGAGACGACTAGTAGCCTCTCCATCAACTACTCGTGTCGGTCCATCTCGGCTAGCCAATGAGAAATGTACGAAGCACCGATATGACCTCGCCAATGCCAAGCTGATTCTAAGCATTCTACCTGCCTATATACCCCCTCTGAGCAGTGCCATCAACCGTGACAGTGTACCTCGAGAGTTAGAATATGTTGTGACCACTGCATACCTTCCAAACGGGGTGCGTGTAGTTCGTGCCAACCAGGATAAGTCACAACACTAAAATTTAGTGACTTCAACCTTGGAGATTGGAACGGTTACAGCATGCTGACCCCGCATAAGTACTTGACCAGGACCAAAGGCAAGAATTCAAATATTATCCCATAGCCATGGACCTAGAACCTCGCATAGTCCACACTACTGAATGTGATGAAGATCCCGCACTTTGACTGACACCAGGAAGTAAACACATGCGTGAAATTGTTGTTGTCCTGCTACCACAGAGGTTACTTATGGTTGAACCGTTGCATCACTGTGGATCTAACAATGATCAATCGGATCACAGGGCTGAGCATGTAGGGCCCTGACCCATAAGAGTTTTACCCTGGAAAGACCTCAGACCGAGCATTATCCCAATGAATCAAAGAAACTTATGGAGATGTAGAAAAGGGTATGCGAGGTTACAAGGTAGCCTCTATCCAGAGTGGCGTAGTGTGCCTCACATGTCAACTAATCGTAGGCAAGCTAGTTCACAAGAATCGACCCACCCAAGTAATTGGCTTTTTTGTTGATCTCACCGGGGAATGCGCAGAAGGACTACAGATGAATTGGGTGTAGTACCTCGTGAACCATCTAGAGCTTGATTGTAGAGGAGCGCAGGACCAAGGATATGAGTTCCACTTCATCTGGCTTCTCATATTGATAACTTTCATGGCATGGGAGATGCCGGAAGGTGTGACCTTCCCGGACATCGAGCCCTTTAAGCCTTTAGCTATGAATTTTAGTACCTTGTGGTACTCAAGTGATATGAACAAGCAGTGGAAATCCAATGTTGTCTTCCACGCCTACTACAATCAATTGAAGATCGCAATCCATTCTACACAGCGCATCACTCTGAATACCCTCTACAAGTTTTGGCCCCTGATGAAGTTCAGGGAAGATAGGCACTTTATATACATCACAGTGCGCGTTGATGAGCACAAGCAGCAGTTACAGTCTTACTATAAGTTAATAGAAGAATAATTGGAAGAAATCACCAAGGAGTGGTCGACAGACCTACTCATCTCAGCAGACCCCATGGATATTTCTGATATAGACAACCCATAACTTGTGCATGATACCCCTAGACCAAGCAAGACCAAGGAAGATGAAGAAGTTCAAGATGCCAACAGTACTTCTATGAAGACCACTTTGATCTCACCTGCATAGGGAGGTGATGATGGAGAGCCAGGTAGAATAGAATTCAAGAAAAATAAAGTCGAAGTTACACTACCTAGGAAGGAGGAGGATCCCTCCAAGAAAAGAAAGGTTACCCCACCAAAGCCTTAATCCAGGAAGAAATCTAAGGCAACCAGAACCAAATTTGAGACTATTCTCACTCCGGATGACTTCGACTTCATAATCGCCTCCCTGAACAATACTTCGCTATAGATAGCAGAAAAGGAGGAAGCCAAGAAGGAGGAATTGTCCAGTCGCATCAGGGATGAGGTTCAAGGAGTACAATAATCAATACAGAATAGTCACGCAGTTTCCACTATGCCTCTGCCATCAGGAACACCAGAATTAGGTGACGAGCTAGCCCAACTACATCGGATTGTTGATACAGTCAAAGCTCACCTTCAACGAGCTCAAGAAGAGACAAAACAAGCCACCCAAGCTTTAGTGCAAGTTCAAAAAGACCTTGAGGACCACAGAAGTACTGCAAAAAAGGAAAATCTTGCTCTACAAGAAAAATGGGATGAAGAGAAAAAATCGCTATAGAAAAAAAAGGAACATTTGTTCGTAGAGAAACTCGAAGTACGGGAAAGGGTTCACAGTGCACTCCACTCTGTGACATTCATAGAAGTGACAACTGAGGAACGAGTCCCACAACAGGTGGCACAACTTAAAGAAGTAATCCAACATCTTCAGCAACGCATTGCAGATCTGGAACTTCGTACCGTGCTCGAGACTCCTCAAGAAATCAGAGACCTAAGGGAGGCAACTTCTCGCAGCGCAGTTGGCATAATGAAAGCCCTTGTCTTGAATTACAAGCAGCTAATCTCCAAGAGCGCTTAGACATATGAAAACCTTACATAAAATCCAGAGTTATAGGCGTTGGAGTCGCAGCTCCAGGAATAAAATAAGCATGTAGATACGCTATAGGCGTAGATGAAGGCCTTAACACCAGTTGAGAGAATGAAGAGGTTTCCAGAGTAGCGCACGACCCAGCAACAGATCCACACAATCTAGACCAAAGTGATGGAAGTCTCTCAATGACTTCAACCAGTACAAGAGAAGGAATGCCAACTGTTCACTGAAGTTGAAAACCAAGGAGTAGAACTTGAATAGGTTGTGAGTGCAGCAGAACAACGCCTAGAAGGACCAGTCAATGACACACTCATCCAGGAGTTCACTGAGAAAGAGGCAGTAGCATTACAGTAGGTCGAAGTAGCTCAAGCCAAGCTCAAGGTGTTCGAGGCAGAATTGCTCAAACAAGAGTGACTCGATACGAGTCACAGGTGAGTATTGCGAGCATGTTATCCCTTGACCAAGTTTTGGGAGCACTTGGTCATATTTGACCATTTTTGGGACTTCAAAAGTATGTTGAAGATGGAGCGCCAGACGAAGCGTATATTGCAGAATCTCGACCCACTTTTGGGTTCCTTTTGGGGTTTTGGGAATATGTAATGGGAAAGGAATTTCGGCCCGTAGGTTCACCCATGCTTAGGCCCATTTGGTATGTATAAATGGATATCTAGGCATCTAGTAGAGGAAGGTATCTATGTGATATAGGCTACGTGCGAAGTGGGATTTGTGTGATCGAGGTGTTGTGCATCCTATAGACTTGCAGAGCTTAGTGCAAGTCCCTATGTGAAGGTATAGAAGGCTTTGTGCTGAAAGGAAAGGAAGAAGGATCTAGCGAGCTACACGGATCTTCTGTCCTGTGTGAAGTAAGGGTTTCCATGGCTTTGTAACCGATTGGCTGACGATAATAAAGAAGAAGAGTTGGTGGACGTAGCCCCAGGTTGGGGGTAAACCACGTAAATCCTGTGTTTTCCACTTTGTGCCTTGTCTGATTCATTGATGTGATTATTTGCTAAGTGATTTGATATATTTAGATAGATCTACCTACACTTTGTGCTTCATTAGATGTGTATGAATAGTAGATCTGATATGTATGAAGATGCTTAGTGTTGATCTACTAGATATGATCTATTTTACTATTGCTAAGTACTAAGATACTTTAGATATAAGTGAATGTTGTGATGCTCAGTGTTATCTGCGAAGTATAATAAGGTTTGAACAATCAATGCTAAGAGCTATGTAAGTGATATAATCACAAATCTGTGTCCCATCTATGGTTGCAGACACCTGAGTCCTGCAACCACCCCTGCCTCTACCTCGAGTGAGACTTCATCTACTTCACAGGTGTTGCCAAAAGGGCCAGTAGTTAGGGTTTTTTTGGTGCTTTGTTGTAGCATTGAACCCTGGGTCTGCCCCTATGCCAATAGTGTCCAAGAACAATTGGACACTAGACGTAGGCAGCCCATAAATCAGCAATAACCTTTTAATTCTTCAGTTTTGGCCTTTCTTTCATATCCTTAGATTCTCGTGATTCTAGAAGAAGAAAAGGTTTGTCGCCTGAAATCAATCCTATTGTTGAGATAGGAAGGAGGAACGTTGTGTTATCTTCCCAACAAAGTGCTCTAAGGAGGAATTTTTCTGATTCATCTAGCTCATCTTTCTTTCCCTCATTTACCATCCACAAAATGGCATCTAGTGGTGGCTCTGGTGGCACTAGAAGTTCTCCATATTCCCAATCTTCATCGTCGTCATTGATTGGTAGCTTATACATCCACCATGTCCCGATCCAATCTACTATGAACCCCACCAAATTCATTAAGAAATATGGACTTTTTCAGTTCGAAGAAGATACCACAACTACACCATGTCATGTGTCCTCTCCTCTTAATCAGGCTCATGCTACTCGCCTGCTTCTGAAGTTTAAAGAGAATTTACTGAATTTTTTAGGAAATAACACTGTCAGTACCAATGAATAGCTAGTGGCATTCTCTAATGCTTGTCATAACATAGGGGCTAACGACAATGACACTTGCATTTGCTTGTTCATCAATTCCTTGGAGGGAAATGTTTTGGTCGACTTTTTTCACCTTCCTCCTATGATCATGTCTACTTGGGATGAGTTAATTTATTGGTTCCGATCCACTTATGGGAAGACCAAAAGCCTTGCTAACAAGTTAAGGGAGTATAATAACGTCACTTACAAATATGGTGAGACCATCATGTCTTTCAACTTACATTTCACCAAGTTGTATAATCAAATCCCTGAACTTATCTGCCCTTAGAACCAGGCCGCCTTCATGCATTATTATAATGCATTAGCTTCTTCTTACCATCATTGGCTTGAAGAAAAGGCCATTGATAATCTAGGTTTTTCTCTGCACACTTGCTCAAAGTATGAGGAAAAACTTGAACAAACTGGTTTACCCCAGGGTGAATCAGTTAGATAGATGGATATGTCTTCTCTCTTACAATTGGTACAAGATATGAACAACTGAATGATAGCTTTTGAATGGAAAGGTACTTTCAACCCTCTCAACACTAGAGCTTCATCCTCTTCCACCCCTCCTTTTAGAAGTCTAGTTGAAAATAATTTCCAACCGAAGGATATCCTGTCTTGGAGTTGGTGTAACTTTTGTGAGGAACACCACGAAGAAACCACGTGTGAGTTAAGGAAGAGTGTGAGAGACAAGATCTTTGGAAAACGACCAAAAGCCACCATCATTGTCCTAGATATTTCCGAGCCAGAAGATGTCATGGTCATCAACACTAGAAACAAATCCTATGCCCCAAAGGGAAAATTCAACCCTCCTCGTAGTTATTCTAGCCCAAGCTCGTCCTCAAACGAGGCTACACCCCAGGATCCTAAAATTACCGAGAGTCAAAGAATCACTCTCTCTCCCCCCTCTTCCAAGTAAAATATCCTGAATCAATTAGTGAACATTAAGGCAAATGCAACCCTCTTAGACATGGTTGTCGTCCCTTAACAACATATGCATCTAAAACAATTCATGGAAGGAAAAGCTTCCATTGTAGCCAGTCTTGCCGAAGAGGTAGATGTAGAGGATTCTTATGTAAATAAAGTAGGTGTACATAATTTTAGATATCCTATAAAAAACCCTCCTTTCTTTATTTTTGTAAAAAACATGGATAAAATTTCCCATTGTTGCCTCATTGATGGTGGTTCGGTCCCAAGTGTGATGTCAAAGATTATTATGGAATAACTAGGCTTGTCTTGTACAAACAAAAATGTCAGAAGCATGCTATCCTATAATAGTCTACAACAAACAACCATAGGTGAGATTAAAGATGTAACCTTGGTTTTATGCGCTCATCCTGAGATAAGTACGACACTCAACATTCAGGTGATCGATATGCATGTAATAAATTACTCAATTATCTTGGGGAGAGATTGGCAATCCCTAACAGGTGGATACCTCTCGCTCAACAGGACACATTTATCCGTCCCTTGGAATGGAAAGAATATCATAGTCCTTAGAGAAGGAAGAATATCACCCTACATAGAGAATGTTCTGCAACCTAGTGTAAACTATATCAAAGAAGACCTAGGAGTGTATTCCATATTCGCCGAAGAGGATGATATTCCTCTGGAAAGATTTGATTTAGAGGACGAATTGTGGCATATGCATTTTGATGGTTCACATTCTAATAAGGGTAACGGGGCTGGTGTTATCTTGGTCTCCCCTACATGAAAGATTCATATTATGTCATATAGGTTGGAGTTTTCTTGCTCAAACGATGACACTAAATTTGAAGCTTTACTGTTAGGCATCAAGAATTCCCTTAATCTTGGTTGTGGTCACCTTTCAGTTTTCAGTAATTCTGAGCTTGTGGTGAACCTGATAAGTAAGACATGCTCTCCTAGCAACAAGATGATGGAGAAATATTCCCAAGCTATTTGGGCACTTGTCTCAAATATCCTATCCTTTAACATCTCTCAGGTTAGGAAGGATTTGAATTCTATAGTTGATCGATTAGTTGTCTTCGCAGCCTCTCCTACTCAACAACTCTCTCCTCACTGGTCTGATTGTGCTTTTCAATCTCTACGTTGTTCATACATTTTGGAGAATGAAGAAACCTGGAAGGTCGTCCCTAACAATGAAATCATTCTCATTGTCATTCAAAATAAACCTCTCAAGCCTGAGGAGATTGCGTCTGTAGAGAATAACAAGATTCTTGAAGGCTTGAATCCTCTCGAGAGCTTGTTTTCCTGGAGTGTTGGAAGTAAAAAAGAAGAACAGGAAGAAGGGATGAGGTCTTTTGTTCAAAAGGTTTTTGCTTGGTTTAATGTGGATCTTCATGGTTTTGATCCAGGTTTTGTTCAGTGTACTATGAAAACAGCTAGGAAAAAACATAAACTCATTAACTCCACGCAAAAATAAACCTTTCGGAGGGAGCTGGGGGATTTCTTAAGGACCAAAATGTTTTTTTCAGCCCACCATGATGGAGTTTCAAGGTGGGAGCCTTCTTTGAAGATCCTTGATAATTTTAGGAACTGCACTATTCTTCAAACTTTCAGGCAAGCAATTATAATAAATCCTTTCCCTCCTCTCAATATAGAAATGTTTCAGCAACAGATCATAGAGTTATATTTGGATCCCCTACTTGACAGTTTCTTTGGTTACAATAAAATCAAGGTGGAAAGGGGAAATTATCACAAAACCACTCTTACTACTAATCGCGATACTATGTCTTACAATTGCCTTCCCTCTGGTTTATTTGATACAAGTATCACCTTGAGAAATCCTATACACATAAATTTCAATAAATGAGTCCATCTCCAAGCTTATCTTGATGATTTAATCGTATCCATCAAAAGGTTGATAGTTACATCAAGTTTTCAAATGTTAGGCCATTTCTGGATTACTTTCATCTTAGATACTAACTCATACATTTTAAAAGGGTTACAGAGACAATGGTACTCCCATACCATTAGCAGTCCTCATTTGAAATATTGTGAGGGGCCAGCATGAAAATCTTTTTCTAATGATATTCTTTTGTAGTTGAGTTCTTCTTCCCAATTTTGTGCTCTTTCCTGCTTTACAACCTTTGTTTTCTACTTCTGAGATGAATTTTGTTTTCTTCTTTCTGAATGGTGTTATCTCTACTAATGTTGTTTTGATTTCTGCATTATTAATTATGTTGGATTTTGGTCTTTATCATATTTTAGAGTGCTCGGATTAGGACGTTGGATCATGCTTGCCATAGTAACACTCCTGCAAGAATTGTTAGTCTATAGCAATCAATCTTACACAACTATTACAAGGCCATCTCTAAAGGACCCTTAGAAATTGTTGTTTCATTTTTCATTGTTGTCATATAAAGAGTTGGTGGTTTCGCACTTCCTCTTGCCATTTCTTCATCCATTGATATCTTAAGAGAAAATCTCTAAGTACCCCAATTTCAAGTTGAGAGCATATTATAGGAAAATAATTGTGAATACAACGGTAACACCCCTCCTACCTAACATTTTTAAGAGTCATTCCCATTCTCATACATATTTTATTTAATCCTCTCACTCCCCCTTGTTGCATAATCATTCGAGTTACGTATTATTGAGATGACTATTCTTGGTCAGTGAAACCATGAGTTCTGAGTTCTAATCTGTTGAAAGAAAATTTCCCTGTGGAGTTGCCAGTTTGTTGACGAATGAAAACGTCAACATAGTTTCGCCTGCAAATTGTTGCTAAAGCCATTATTATATAAGACTAAATAATGTTAGTAGGTGGCACCCCCTTGTTTTTGAAGATCAGATCTGTTCATTTTCAATATTATGATGATGTTCTACAAGGTTACATGGTTGATGAGAATATCGTTGTTATCGATATGAGTAGAGTTTTTTGTGATGATATCCCTTCATGCAACTATAGTCTGTTATTCATTAATGGTGATTGTTCCACTGCACCTGCATAACAACATATCATTAAGGTTACATTAATGGTAGTTTTAAAGAAGGCAAGGTATCACAATGAGTACAAGGAACCTAGTCCTGCAATACCACATTCATAAATATTTGTTGTCTATTGTTAGCTCTAGTTACAAGGAAAACGCTATGAAAGTGTTTAATTACATTTTTATATATGCATATGGTGAAAATTTTGGTGGCGCACTTTGGCAAGGTAACAATGCAATGGTTATGTATCGATTAATGGAATCAGTGGTTGACTTACATACGTTATAATGTTGGTGTCTCATGGAAGGATGGCTTGTGTTTTTATGGTGGTTATGGTATGTTTTGGTTAGATGTTGATGGTGCTATACATGATCGTTTAGTTTGTGTAGCGGTTGAACGATGTATTTGAGTTATATCAGGAATGTAAACATGGGTGGCACATTTGGCAAGTGAACGCAATGGTTATATTACTATGTGGGGTTGGATTATGTTATGGTTTGAATGCATTGATGATATCGATGCTTAGGTTGATTAATGGTGATTAATGTAAGGCTCGTTGGCATGTGTTGTGGAGTAAATGAGAGATGGGTGGAGGCGACGTGCATTTACTGTACATCACCTTTACCCTTCCCATTGGTGGCCACCCTAGTCAGACTAATGTTTGATCTTTCCATTGTGTTCACGCTCCGGATTTATAGTAGGGTGAAACCACTCGGTCACTTCTCATCTTAAGAATTTCAATTAACATGTATGTCTCTTTTGACCATTCTTGACGTCACTTTGGTTATGAAATGATTATGGCTCAGTTGTGTGGGTTTGTGTTGTCCTGAGTGCTGCAACTGTGTGGAATTTTGGATTTGAATGAAAAATAGATGGTTCAGTATAAATTCGTTGGAATGTTAGTCTTCTTGGGAAATAGTTCTTTATATCCACTACGTGTTGGTCGAAGGGTTTTGTTTAAAATCATGGCATGGTGATTGTCTTCGCGGTTATCAGGTTAAATTAAGAGCCATGTTTTCTTATTTCGACCTTGCAAAGGGATTGTCTTCCATCCACAAGCACCACAGCCCCTTGGGCATATGCCCTTGACCTCGAAGTCCCACTGAAATTAGCCCCGTTCCTTCTGTGAAAAGCTACTCTGCCAACCCTTAACCCTCCAGGCTGGGGTTGCATAGGGAAACTTTCACACCTATCAAGTGGTTTCTAGTTATTTTGGTTTGTTACCTTGGGCACGGGCTCACCCGTGAGTCGTATAGTTGTCATGTTGTTATGGTTACCCATCACTGCCTCTCTGATATTAGCATAAACCTTACATTGCTACTTAAGGTCACAGTCACCCACCTTATGCTAAGTAATTCAATGTTTTTAAATTGAAGGGCCTCTACCCTGTGTCGATTGGGTTCCTGGTTATGTATAAACTACCATGGTTGGTTTGGTTGGTTGTTCCTCTACCACAATGGTATTTTTTAGTTGGTATACAGTCACTGATATTCACACCTTTGATGCTTCGATTGGTGGCTGGAATTGGTTACATTTTTGGGGATTGCTCACACCAGTTGCGTTCTTTATAGGTTTTTGAAAATGAATTATTGGACTGAGTATATTGCATCTTCTGTTGTCGGTTAAGTAAGCCCGAGTGCACGCGGCTTAGTCGACCATGATTGAATAAATCAATGGTTGGGCATGATTTATTGAGTTCTATTGTGATCGATTGTTGTTGTGTGTTATGGAATAGTTTTACCATGAAGTTTCCTCAGCTGCACACTGCGCGTTATTGATTGCAAATTGGCCACTGTTGATGACATGCGTGTTGATTATTTGGTTTAGGTTTTTAAGTCACCTTGAGTGTTTTTTTTACAGTGGCATGGTTACATCGCCCTCGAAGTTTGCTCAATAATGGTTGTCTGGTTGTATAGTCAATTATCATTCCAGTCATGGCATGTGAGGTTTTGGTATCTTGATTATTTTTTACATATACATGTGGTAACGAATATCATTACAGACCTTGATCAGCTCCATTGTAGAAGTAGTAACTTCATTATTATTTCAGAAATGTGACTTTTAATATAGATTTGATGTAGCAGTGGTGGATGTAAATGATTACAGATTGGGAATGAGTGCTATTGTTGACTATTATAACATGCAGAATGTATGAATAAGAGGAACAGAACATCTTACAAATTATGTGAAGTACTTATGTTTTGGAACAATGATGTGTTGGATATTAATGGTCGATGAAATTAAAGCACTACACAAGAATTATTACTCAAATCATCTGATTGTTGGTTGATGCATATTTTCTTACTGCAATATATGTTATGAATTGCTTGATTGATCTCATGAATAGTAACCACTTTTTCCGCTTTCATTATCTCATTTTCCGCCAATTATAAACCCCTCACATATCCCATATTCATTTTGTTCACCCCCTATTCTGATATCAATCACATCTAAGGAAAATTTTGTGTTAGATTGGGTAAAAGTGGCAGAACTCTGTGTGAATTGCAATGAGTTTTATTGGTTGCTACAGTTGATTGTTGTTATCATTGAGAAGTGACCATATTTCTTCCCTTTCATTATATCATCTTTTCACTAATTACAACCCCTCATGTATCACTAAGCATGAGCCTAATACATTTTGAGCCAAATCTATTTCATATTTTTAAGGAGTTGTCATGCATGGTTATTTAAAATACTATTTTCTAATTGTTAACATATGCAGTATGAGTTTTTTCAGTAGGGGAATCCATGGTCGAGGAAACAGAGGTAGAGGTAACTGGAATCGAGGCCCGAGGAGGCCTAGGTTCTCAATTAATTTTGATGTTGATTCTGAAGAGCTGGGAAAACTGTTCCATGTTGGATTCTTTAATTGGATTGGACATGGGATAGTCCAACCAGGGCCTGAGAGGCCTCCCTTCCAAGCTCCTCAAGCCCCCGGTATACCAGTGCCTCCTCATGTCTCTTTACATCCTGAAGTCCCAGAAAATGATGGGTGGCAGGAGATTGTCCACCCAATTGTCTCCCAACACCGTGGCTGGCCAGACTTATCCTTTCCTGCTCCTCCAACTTTAAACCCCATTGTCCCAGCTGCCCCTAACCATTTTCTAGTGCAATCTTCCCACACCAGCAAGATATTGAAGACTGAAACCCACCATGCATTAAATAAAGAAAAGGTCATTGTTGCCCCTTCCTCACCCTCCGATGACTCTAACAAATCCATGTCCTCACAGATGCATCTGAGGGACGACTGTTCCCATGTGATTAGTGAGATAAATCCTAAAGGCTCTACCCAACTCAAGGCATTTTCAGGGAAGTCAAGAGGTGACAACAACAACCAAGGGAAGGTTGCTTCACAGACTGGAAAATATGGATTTTAGTTCTTGTGTTATTTATTGTTTGTGATAGTGGACTACATGGATTTTGGACATGTTTTATTTTCGACAACAGGTCTTATTTTGGATATATGTTTATTAATCTAAATTATTTTTAAGCTTTATGAGATAAAATTGCCAAAGGAAAATATGTTTGAAGGGAGGCACAAAGGGTGTGTTTGCTTAAACAAATGGATTATGCTATGATGTGATGATCATTATCATTAGGGAAGTCACAAGGGGTTCCCACCTATTAGTTATTATTTAATTATGACCCTATTATGATTATTAGTTTTCTCCCTTTCCTTAACTAAAGTTCATTAAGGTATTATGTTATCTTAACTAATAAGTTAGTTCAACTACTCTAACCAATTCCAAATTGTTAAAAGTTGAACTAAGGGGAGGAACAAAGGATGATAGAAGCACAAAACATGATAAGGTTTTCTCTTTGAATTTATGTTGAGATAGTTCAGCTTTCATTCATTCATATCTTCATCATAGCCTAATTCTCTTTTGTGATAGTAGATTTTTATTGTAGACAACAATATTCAGGGCTGAATCAAATCATTCAGACACTTATTCTTCAGAGGTGTTGATCTATCTTTGATAGTTTGTGTAGTCTTGTCTGTTTGTGAAATAGTTTTCATGACTGGTAAAGACTGTTGTGCAAAGTCGAGTGGGCAGTGATCTGTGGCAAGTTGATCCAACTTTTAGAGTTTATTTTTGGTTTTTTGTTAGAGATCTTTTTGTATGTTCCATCAGGGATTTCTAACTTTGACTTTGGTCCAAGATTTCTTGTGAAGTTTTGTAAAGACAATGACTCTTTGATGAATTTGAATGAAATAAAGGATTGCTTTATGTCTCACCTATCTTGATTATGATCTTGGTGTCTTTACTTATTTTATTATATCTATTTTCAGCAACTGATATTTTCAGAAAAAACACATAAAAAGTAAATTTCTAGCAAGCTTGTGTTGATAAAAAAATAGCCTAAGCACTTGTAATTAATACTGCTGAGTTAGGATACATATTTTTTTTGGCTATAAACATAGGGTGATATTCCTGTTTACTTATATTTATACAAGTAAAGTCTAAAAATGCTTGAGTAAGATCAATTCATATATTTTCCTCAACACACCAGTAAAAAGAAATTTTTTAATGTTTTGTAGGACTATCTTAAGGTCAAGATACTTACTTGTAAAAGAGAAGTCCTTGCAAAATTGGTCTCCCAACATTTTCCATTTGTTGGTATTCCTTCTGGTCTCTTCATGGATGTACCTGGATTTTGGAATCGGACCTAGGAAATGGGGAAATACTTGAACCCACAAGTGAGATGGTATTTCTGCAACTTTCCACTGTCTCACGCGTTGTTCAATATGTGTTTTAGGATCAGATTGTCCATTGAACAATTGTGAAGCTTGGAAATCCATCTGCATCTTTGATTCCAACTGCTCCTTATCTTGAAATCTATATCGGATGGCTTGCTTCATGTCTTCCCAGTTCTTAATCAAGGCTTTTTGACTAGCCCACCATCTAGCAGGGGTGTTCTAGAGGGCTAAGTCCAATGCTAAAATCCTTTGATCCTACGCTATATTTTCTTCCATGCTAACCAGAAAACTATTAAGTTCTGAGGTGCCATCATATATTGGATGTTCCCTGACCTCGGTTCCAACCCATCTATATTCTCTGACAGTTGCGCATCTTCTTGAAAATATTTCATATGAAACTTGTTGCCAACTACCAAATGCTAGTTCTAAATCTTCGTCTGCCAATTGTATGCTCCTCCAACTTATTGATCCATCAAGAGTAGGATTTATGTAGTCTTCTCTCATTCCTATTGTTACAACATATAACTGATCTAAATCTTCTCCTTCCATATTTTTTTTCCGTTGGCTTCGTATATTGAGGGCCTACATACGGATCCAAGGGTTGAACTAATTTTATTTTGTCTACTTCAAATTTCATATTATCCCTCTTTAGGTCAATGACAACATAGTTATCATAGGCCCAATCAATACCAAGTAGTGCAAGATAAGGGTCCTTATCACCCATGATTTAGATCACCTCAAAATCAACTACAATCTTCACTCTCACAACATCTATCTCCACATTCTCCAGTCTTCCTATTGGGAAAATACAATATTGGTTGGCCATTCTCAATTGGATTGGAGAATATGTCAACTGGGATTTTCCTAAAGCTTCCCAAGTTTTTTTAGGCAGTATGTTAACATCATATCCTAGATTTAACATAACATCTTCAATCTCAAACTCATCTAGTTGGGATTCTAGTCTAAACTCTTTCCCTATCTGTATTTTCCTTCTTTGCACTCTCTGAGTATTCTTCTTAGGAATATTAGTCCTTATTCTAGCTTCTGGAGATTCTTCAGTTCCTAGGACTAGATATAGGGAATTGCGCAACTTTCCTGTCATTTGTTCATTCCCAAGAATATCAAAAAATAACTAAAACTAAAGGTCAACTACATTTTGTGACTGCTCAGGTTGTCTTATCGGGATTACGGGGTTTCGAGGTGCAGGGGGTGAAGCAGGGAAATGCACAATCTTAGGATAAATGATCGGTTGAGGAGTTTGTTCTTCCATATCGGGGTCAGGGATACTCTAGAATACTTCTATTGCATTTTTAAAGAATAAATTTTGTTTCGGAGGGTCATACTTGTCCTCCTTAGGCATTTCTTTCTGGATCTTAGGAATATTATCAACATCTATGACAGTCTTTGCTTCTCCTTGAGTAACGATATTAATGTTGGGTATTTTTCCTTTGATGATCCCATTTATCTCTGAGCTTATAATATTAGCTCCTCGTTGACGTACCTGATCTTCCCATTTCACGATTAGCTCTAAGAATTCTTCAGTTGCGTGCCCATTGGTTCTACAGTAAGAGCACCATGGTCGCCTTAGATGATGAAAATCCCTAGCCACGTGCCCTTTCTCATCACAATTGTAGCATCTACTTGGTCCTCTTTCCCCAGTTTTTTCCCCCTCTAAGGTCTCCTCCAGCTCCACCTCCTCGACCTCTTCCTGGTCCTTGAGGGGTTTCATTCACATTGAATGATGTTAAATCCAATGTCTCGTTAAGTGCATCTAGTGCTCTACACTGATTCATAGCATGCGTGGTAGATGCGCATAACTCACAATGTACAATATTCGGTATTATTGAATACTTATGAATAATATGGCATTGCCTTGGCCCATGCCCATGAATTCAACATATCTCACAGTACTCAACTGATGGAGATGCTTGATCACCTAGAAAGGAATGATATTGGGTTGGGGTATGGAATGGTAAATTCATTGATACTTGCACAAATCCTCTCCTGGGTCCTGGTGAGGGTCCCATCAAATTCTGAGGATGACCCATTCCCCTCATACGTGGACATTTGTTCACCAGATGTCCCTCTGTGTAGCATCTGGTACACTATAATTGCGATCGTCCTAGTCTGGGTATCGTCAATTCTTTAATATTCTCTGTCAGTGTCGATATTTTTCCTTGTAGTTATGCAAAATTTGCATCTACTGGGGGTCTGGCTACTCTCAAGCTCCCTGGATATCCTACCATGGCTTCAATCTTCATTGATTTTTCCAAGACATTTTTCAAAGTGGCTATCTGGTGTTGCATTAATGAAATTCATGTCAGAGGGAGAAATCCTTGGATATACCATTCTCTTTGATGATCTTCATAGATTGGATGTGCTAGCCTACCTATAGCATTTTTAAACTTCTGGCTATATTCCCAGGCCGATTCACCTTCCCTCTACTGAATTTTGTGCAACTCAGATAGAGCTTGTTGTTCTTATTGAGGTAGCTTAAACTTTGCTATGAATTTTATCTGCACTTGGCCAAGTGTGAACGCTTATCCTTGTGCTCCCAGCACTCCTGGCTCAATAGAATTCATGTACCATTTGAGAGCACGACCTCTCAAGGTAGTCTAGAATTTGACCAATTTATTTGCATCTAGAGTCCCTCTGGACCTCTAGATTGCTTTGCATAGGAACCAATGTTGCTCAACATCCTCGTCTCCTTTACCCCAGAATTATGGATATCAAGTGATCAAACCTACCACATTTCTAGACATTGTTGATCTCACTGCTCCTATCAAGATAAAACCTAACGGTCCTGGTTGCGATCTACCAAGGGATCCCAATATCCTCCAAGTATTCACACTTACTGGTTGTGACTGACTAACTAATTGTAATGAAACATGAATAGAATAAGAAGTTAGTATAGAAGTCACCACTAGTATAGAAGACACTTGAGGTATGGCTGATTCGGGGCTGGTGCCACTGGCTTCAGGGTGGGTTTCTTTGATCTGGGGGGTCTCATTCTCATTCTCTGGAGCAGTCTCTTTAGTCGGATCCCCGATCTTTCCAAGTATCGGGGATGAATCTTCTCTTTCTTCTGCAAGATCCATGTCGGCTTCCTTTTCCCATGCTTATACACCTTCTTCTTCTTGTCCACCCTCTTGGGGACTTCTTTCTCTCTACACTTCTCTCTCACTTAATATTTGACTGGTCACTCTTTCCTATATTCTCATCTTTCGCAACTCTTCCTTATATCCTTCTTCAACTTCTCCTGGTCCGAATTCTTTATGCAACTTCTCGAACTGTTTCACTGCTTTCTTTATCTTACCGTGCCACCACTTCTCAACTATGGCAACTCTTTTCAAGGATCGCTCGTCCCTTGAGTCCATTTATTGTTGCTCCCTCATTTTTCAAAGAACCCTCTCCCCTCTCTCAAGCTATGATTCCACCCCAAGTGAGGATGTTTAGATTGTCATCTCAGTCGGGGAAATAGTCAGCATCCCCTCCTCCATCAAGAAAAATTTAATCCACATGGGGATTTCTCTCAAAAATATTCCCCTTGCGTCTTTCTTGAAATATGCTTCTGCCCATGAAAAATATTGATGGTTCTTAGCTGCAAATTCAATGATGTATCCTTCCAGAGTTGTATTGACCCATAAATTGATCGCTTGCGTTACCAAACGATCTAGTCAATAAATCACTGCAATAGTTTTTGTATCCCAAGCAAAGGTCTTCTTGACTCGTTCTTGGAATTTTGGAGCTTCTTGGAGCCTATCTATCTAATGGAATAGTTCTTTTTGAAACTTAACCCAGAATATCTCATACTGCTCGCTCATTATTTCTGAGTAAAAGACAACCTCTCGAATATCTTTCATAGATTTTCCTTGCAACTATATTTCTTTCCATATGAAGGTGTCGCAATTTTTCTCCCACCACTGGTGAATATCAGATCGGTGAATCTGTGGAAGCATTCTCCCTACAGGTTTCCTTTTAACGCAGGTCCCAAAAATAGAACCATTTTGTTGGCGTGGAATTGATCAGACTAGGGTCCTTAGGTTACCAACAAAAGGGTACCGAGTAGTCTATAGCTCTGGCATTTTTATCTTCTCTGGAGATAAGAAGACCCACCTGAAGCACAAGCAAGACAAGAATATAGGGAAGGGTAAGGAGAATAGTTAGGATAGATCTCAAGAATCATCAAGATTCAACATAGTATTGCGCAAGATGAGCTAACAAGTGGCAGATATGAACTCATTCATAACTAATAATAAAGACAACAAAGTTGTGACAACATTTTCAAACAATATATAACATATTGATCTTATCAAACATGAATAAGTAATGTAGAATGACAACTCATATACATAGACAAAGAATTACACAGAATATTTTAAAATTTTAGGTCCTTCCATATATTGTCATCAAAAGAGTTTCTCATATACAATTCAATAGATATAGACACCACTTGGTATTGCCAAAACTAACAATAACTCTATACTAATGAGAAACAAGGCTATCCCTAGCCCCTTGCTTTCTCGATATTACATCAATTCATTACTCTTTTACAGTCTTTTTTGGCTCCAAAATCATTCTTCAAAGATCTATCTACCCTTTTCCCAAGATGGACATTAACTATAATAAATGAGCCTAAATGGAGTGAATGAATCATATACATCTCGTATGTATAAGCCAGTTGGATTTCGAATTATTTCTTTCTTTTTCTTGTTGTAACCTCTTTCTTCGAGCTAGTGTTGTGTTTTCCCTCTAACCACTTTATGTTTCTTTCTTCATTCCTATGTCCATCTTTATTGTTACTTGCGCAACTTTCTAACCAAAATTGGGACTGTGTTATTTCTTGCACAACTTCTATTAATCAAAAATGAAGGGCCCAACAATCCCTCCTAAGCTTATGACTGGTTGTGGTGTGCCCACCTGGCATGCTCCTCAAAAAACTCCTGACTGAGTTCTTGTGCACTCCTTGCGCTGGCTTCTCAAAGTTCTCAATAACTCTGGTGTGCACTCCTTGCACTGCATTGAGATTCTAGAACACTCAAAAATTTACACAGACATGGAATTATATCTATTCCTACAAAGCAAACATTTATATGCTCATGGCATTCATAAACATTCAGAAAACAAACACTCGTTCACAAACAACACACATAGAGAGATTCATATGCAAGGAAATATGATTTTCTATTAAATATAAATGTTTTTTACAATGTTTACAATGGTTACAAGATTGGACTGCAACAAAGTCTCATCTCCTATCTTTGTTCAAAAAAACTTACATCATAGAATGCATTTATTTATACAATCTTGGCTTCTCGAGCCCTCTCTCCAGATAAATTTAGTGTTATCACGTCTAATTAAATGTATTCCTATCACTAAGCCATCACAATAAATATTCATTTACAATCTTCAAATCTGAAGCGATGCTCAGGATCTATACAAACTACGGCCCATTATAGGAAATTTACACTTATCCTTACAGAATTCAATGGCTCTTTCACCCTCGAGCCTTACAAACTTATTATATTAAATTGGAGATTTTAAACCAAAATGAGAGGGTTGTTCCTCTCTCTCCTTAGTATCTGCTCCATCCCTCATGTGTTGTGTTAGTTGTTGACATGTTGCTGATGCTCCTACATCAGATTGCATGTGAATATTGGGTTGGTGAAGCAATGTGATCGTCTTGTGCATTTGGATTAAATAGTAGTGGAGGATGGGGCAATGGCAACGATAGTGTAGGGAAACCATTATGATTGAAAGGTGGTTTTGGCTGCATAGAAACATGAGAATCGTAGCCTTCTATGGCCACTTTTCCAATTTTTTCCTCTACCTCTATTTATACCTCTACCATTGTTGCCCCTGCTAAAGAAACTCATCCTGAAGAAATATTCCAATCCGAATATGAAAAATTTTAACAATCCATTCACTAATACTCTACCTAAATAAAATAAAAATGTTGGCTCTATCATACTCAACATAAGAATATGCAATAAATCCATGAACAAAACATCATCAAATCCAATTTAATAACTAATTGCAATTGAACATGGAAAGATAGGTTCATCGAGAATATGAGGGGGTTTATAATGAACAAAAAATGGTAGCATGGATGGGAATCGAAAATGAATATTGTTCAAGCAATGCAGAGTCTTTTTCTTCGAGGAGAAAGTGAAGGTGATAACTTCGAGGTAGGGTAAGAACGATGAGTAGTAAATGCATGTTGATTCCCTTCTTTTCTCATTTAATTCCATCAACCACATCCAAAATAGAGCGCTTCCAACTCCCAAAAACCTTGTTCCAATCATAGGGTATTGTTTTCCTATACTTAATATCCATATATCGTAACATACCATTTCCAAATTCAAAGTCGAATTGACCTCTAATATGAACTCCATAACAATAATATGCCCACTTAACACTTAGCATCGAAATAATATGTCCCACATTCCTCGCTACTGGGGTATCACATTCAAAAATAATAATTATTTTCCCATGCATGCAAATATACCATGAGTGGCATATGGTTGATATTTGAAACAATGTATCAAAACCTAAGGGTAGAGAGAGTGGACTAATATGTTTAATACCATAAAAACTTCCTTTGTTTTGAAAATCAAATTGCTAGCACCCTTAACATCCATTAGTTGCACATGTAAATAGGTTAGGATTTCCACTCTTATTTTTTGAAACTGTGAATCTTTTTCATGAACTAATTATGTTGAGCTTTTTCTAGGCATCAACACATTGGTGACTCCATAGGAAAAATCTATTCTCAACAGATTTAGAACTCAGAATGCTTGGATCCGCAGACCGGTAGAAGTAGGTGATTAAAACTGCTCAGCCATCATTGGCAAGTGGTTTTGGTTGCATAGAAACATGAGGGGGGATACGGATACCAGATAAATTTTGGTGTGGATGGAAAGGAGGCCTCTCATGCCTAGGTTGTAGAATTCCTTGGCCAACTAGATTGAAAAACCTAGCTTGGAAAAGATAATTTAGTTCTTGTGGATAATCGTCCAAATTTATTGAGAATCGTGGCCTTCTATGGCCTCTTTTCCAATTGTTTTCTCTACCTTTGTTTGTACCTCTGCCATTATTGCCCCTACTAAAGAAACTCATCTTGAAGCAATATTCCAATCAGAATATGAAAACTTTTAACAATCCATTCACTAATACTCTACCTAAATAAAATCAAAATGTTGGCTCTATCATTCACAGCAGAAGCATATGCAATCTATCCATTAACACAACTTCACCAAATCCAATTTAATAATTAACTGCAACTGAAAAGGGAATGATAGGATTATCGGGAATATGAAGGGATTTATAATGAACGAAAAATGGTAGTATGGACAGGAATCAACAATGAATAATGTTCAAGCAATGCAAATTCTTTTTCTTCCAAAAATAATATCTCCATGTCACAATTTCCAACCCAGAGTCAACAATATCTCCATGTCACAATTTCCAACCCAGAGTCATTATCCAATCCTCTTTAATCTTTTTACTTTAAAAATTATATTCAAGATAATAGAACAAGGGATGGATAAATGTTATCAAGAAGGTGACAGGCGTATAATGAGTGAAAAATGATAAACAATGAACTACAATACTAGTGATTATTGTTCTATTACAAGAAATAACATTTTTTAAATTTAAAATGAATATTTCCAATATCTACAAAATCATTTGAATATTGAATGTTTTCCATGCATATTTATTTCCAAAAATTCCACCGAATTTTTTCTTGCCATAGCACTCTTTTAAACATCAACACACATAATCCACAAACTGGAAACAATCTTTTAAATTGCAAAATATAAAACTCAAGTTAAATTTATATGATTATTAAAACAACAAATTTCATTTCTCCTTTTAAACTATCATAACTTTATGTAGGAGAATGTTTACAAAACAATTTAACTCAATCATAATCATACAGAATGTTTCAAACATCATGAGAGGAAGAGAAACATAGAGCTATCATCTTTATGTTATATAAAATTTACATCACAACCTCCAATAACATATACAAACAAAATGGGTTTGAAACCCCTTGCGATTATGGTAAGCATTGTTTCCATAACATTCCTACTAAACTCAAAGTCAACCAAATCACCTCATAAGTAAATAAAAAAAGAGCCATAATTTTGTGGGTGACATGAATCTTTCCAACAATTGGGTTGAATAGTTAAACAAGACTTTGAAACTAGGGTTATATTATTTTTCCCACATAATCGGACGGGAAAACAAGGTTTGGAACTAACAAATAGGCACAGGTCTCAAGGTATTGCTGAAAGAAAAGACAAAATATTTAATTCCCAGTTTGACTGTAAGATAATACACAGAGCTCCATCACCTTTTAAAACAGTGGCAAGTATAATACTAAAAGGTTGCAAGACTTCAAAAGTGTGGATATGCAGTAAGGATACAACACAATGATCATGAAACCGATCATGGGTCAAATAGCTCGACAAAATTTCAAATTTGGCTTTCCTTTTATTCATTCACCTATATATTTTAAGAGGAGAAGAGACCTGGAGCATCCATATAGGCATATGGTTTGAAACATAGCTTGCGGGAAAAGCAAAACCTGACTCTTTTCCATCAAAATGATAACAAGATAAAACACACAGGCCACCCATAACATCCAAGTCGTGGTAAAAATAAGACTACACATCCTCCAAGGTAACAGTGCTACACAATAGTCACAAGACCCAACTGTATATTTTATTTTATAGAGGAAACCCTAAAAAATAGTCATATGAAATGAGCGAAACCGAATCATCTTCACACACAACTATTTTCCAACCGCCACATCATAGTAATATCACCTTCTCTTCACACATATACAACCGCATATTTCAAATAGAATAAAATGTCGAACGTTATTTCCAGTTTGAAACATTTAAATTCCAACAGGAAGAAAAACAATTCAAAATGCGAGTTACACGGCCAAAATTCCCACAGTAAATCCATTAAAAGCTTCGGAAAACAAACACATCCCGCATGCAAACTATAAGATCCAACATAATAATGTTATCTAGAGAAGATTTGACCATCATGAATGGACAGATAAGAGCCAACATACCTGTAAGAAGAATTCCAGAAACCTTAAGAGCACAACTATTTTTCCTCCAATGACCGAGCACAATTGAGGCGTTGCTAACTAGAGTAGCAAAAGGAATGCGAGGAGAAAGTGAAGGTGGTAGATTCAAGGTAGGGAAAGAACGAAATGCAGTAAATGCATGGGGCTTCCCTTCTTTTTGCATTTAATGCCATCAACCACAACTAAAATAGAGCTCTTCCAACTCCCAAAACCCTTGTTCCAATCATAGGATATCATTGGCATATACTTAATATGCATAGATTGTAACATACCACTTCCAAATTCAAATTCGAATCGGCCTCTAATATGAACTCCATAACAATAATATGCCCACTTAACACTTAGCATCGAAATAGAATGTCCCATATTCCTCTCTATTGGGGTATCACATTCAACATAATAATTATTTTCCCATGCATGGAAATATACCATTAGTGGCATATGCCTGATATTTGAAATAATGTATCAAAACCTAAGGGTAGCAAGAGTGGACTAATATGTTTAATACAATAAACATTTCCTTTATTTTGAAAATCAAATTGCTAGCACTCTTAACATCCATTAGTTTCACATGTAAATAGGTTAGGATTTCCACTCTTACTCTTTGAAACTGTGAATATTTTTCATAAGGTAATTATGTTGCGCTTTTTCTAGGCGGAAACAAACTGACGACTCCGCGAGGAAATCTGTTCTCAACATATTTAGAACACAGAATTCTTGGATCCGCATACCGGTAGAAGTAAGTGATTGGAACTTATGAGCCATCATTTGTAGGTGGTTTTGGCTGCATAGAAACATGATGGGGGACACGGATACCAGAGAAATTTCGGTGTGGTTGGAAAGGAGGTCTCTCAGGCCTAGGTTGCATAATTCCTTGGCTAACTAGATTGAAAAACCCAACTTGGAAAAGTTGATTTAGTTATTATGGATCAACGTCCAAATGTATTACAAATCGTGGCCTTCTATGTTCTCTTTTTCAATTGTTTCCTCTACCTCTGTTTGTACCTATTCCATTGTTTCCCCTGCTAAAGAAACTCATCCTGAAGAAATATTCCTATCATAATATGAAAACTTATAACAATCCATTCACTAATACTCTACTTAAATAAGATCAAAATGTTGGCTCTCTCATTCACAACAGAAGCATATGCAATCCATCAATTAACACAACTTCACCAAATCCAATTTAATAATTAACTGCAATTGAACAGGTAATGATAGGGTCATTGGAAATATGAGGGGTTTTATAATGAATAAAAAATGGTAGCATGGACGGGAATCAACAATGAATATTGTTCAAGCAACACAGAGTCTTTTTCTTCCGAAAACAAAACTCCATGTCACAATTTCAAGCCCAGAGTCATTATCTAATCGTCTTTAATATTTTTACTTTAAAAATGATATTCAAGATAACAGAGCAAGGGATGGATAAATTTTATTGAGAAGGTGGCGGGCGTATAATGAGATAAAAATGAAACAATGAACGAGAATAATAGTGATTACTATTTTTTTACAAGAAATAACACTCTTTTTTTTAAATCAATATTGTCAATATCTACAAAATCATTTGAATATCCATTGTTTTCCATGCACATTTATTTCCAAAACTTCCACCAAATTCTATTTGTGCCCTAGCACTCTTTTAAATTTCAACACATAGAATCCACAATGTCGCAACAATATTTTTAAATTGCGCAATATAAAACTCGAGTGAAATTTATATCATTATTAAAACAATGAATTTCATTTCTCCTTTTAAACTATCATAACTTTATGTAGGAGATTGTTTACAAAACAATTTAACTCAATCATAATCATACAGAATGTTTCAAACATCATGAGAGCAAGCGAAATATAGAGCTATCACCTTTCTGTTATGTAACATTTACATCACAACCTCCAATAACAGCTGCAAACAAATTGGGTTCGAAACCCCAGGTGATTCCGGTAAGCATTGTTTCCATAACATTCCTACTAAACTCAAAGTCAACCAAATCACCTCATAATTAAATAACAAATGAGCCACGATTTTGTGGGTGACATTAATATTTATGATTGTTGAGTGGAATAGTTAAACAAGAATTTGAAACTAGGTTTATATTATTTACTCGCCCACATTATTGGATGGGAAAACAAGGTTTGGGACTGATAAATAGGCACATGCCTCAAAGTATGGCTGCAAGAAAAGCCAAAATATTTTCTTCCTAGATTGACTGTAAGATAATACACAGAGCTCCATCACCTTTTAAAACAGTGGCAAGGATAATACGAAATGGTTGTGAGACTTTGAAAGTGTGGATATGCAGTAAGGATACAACACAATGATCACGAAATCGATTGTGGGTCAAATAGCTCGACAAAATTTTGAATTTGGATTTCCTTTTATTCATTCACATGTATATTGTAAGGGGAGAAGAGGCCTAGAGAAGGCATATGGGCGTAGGGTTTGAAACATAGGTTGTGGGAAAAGCAAAACCCGACTCTTTTCCATCAAAATGACAGTAGGATAAAATACACAGGCCACCCATAACATCCAATCCATGGTAAAAATAAGACTGCACATCCTCCAAGTTAAGGGTGCTACACAATAGTCACAAGACCCAACTTTGTATTTTATTTTACATAGGAAACCCTCAAAAATAATCATATGAAATGAGTGAAACTGAATCGTCTTCACCCACAACTATTTTCCAACCGCCACATCATAGTAATATCACCTTCACTTCAGGCATATACAACCACATATTTCAAATAGAATAAAATGTCGAACGCTATTGTTTGTTTGAAACATTTAAATGCCAACAGGAAGAAAACCAATTCAAAATGCGAGTTACACAACCAAAGTGCCCACAGTCAATCCATTAAAAGCTTCGGAAAACAAACACATCCTGCATGCAAACTATAAGAGACAACATAATAATTTTATCTGGAAAAAAGTTGACCATCATGAATGGAGAGATAAGAGCCAACATACATGTAAGAAGAATGCCAGAAATACTAAGAGCACAACTATTTTTTTGCCAACGATCGATCAAAATTGAGGCGTTGCTAGCTAGAGTAACAAAATGAATGCGAGGAGAAAGTGAATGCAATAGCTTCGAGGTAGGTTAAGAATGGTGTTCAGTAAATGCACATCGCTTCCCTTATTTTCTCATTTAATGCCATCAACCACAGCCAAAATAGAGCGCTTCCAATTCCCAAAAACCTTGTTCCAATCATAGAATATCAATATCGTATACTTGATATGCATAGATCGTAACATACCATTTCCAAACTCAAAGTCGAATTGACCTCTAATATGAACTCCATAACAATAATATCCCACTTAACACTTAGCATCGAAATAGTATGTCCCACATTCCTCGCTAGTGGGGTATCAAATTCAACATAATAATTATTTTCCCATGCATGCAAATATACCGTCAGTGGAATATGGTTGATATTTGAAACAATGTATCAAAACCTAAGGGTAGCAAGAGTGGACTTTTATGTTTAACAGAATAAACATTTCCTTTATTTTGAAAATGAAATCGCTAGCACCCTTAACATCCATTAGTTGCACATGTAAATAGGTTGTAGAATTCCTTGTCCAACTAGATTTAAAAACCCAACTTGGAAAAGTTGATTTAGTTCTTGTGGATCAACATCCAAATGTATTGAGAATCGTGGCCTTCTATGGCCTCTTTTCCAATTCTATCATCTACCATTATTTGTACCTCTACCATTGCTACACTTTCTAAAGAAATTCATCCTGAAGCAACATTCCAATCAGAATATGAAAACTTTTAACAATCCATTCACTAATACTCTACCTAAATAAAATCAAAATGTTGGTTCTATCATTCACAACATAAGCATATGCAGTCCATCCATCAACACAACTTCACCAAATCCAATTTAATAATTAACTACAATTGAAAATGGAATGATAGGGTCATCGGGAATATGAGTGGGTTTATAATGAATGAAAAATGGTAGCACGGATGGGAATCAACAATGAATATTGTTGCCCCCGGGGGGGCAGCTCAATTGGCAAGTGCCGTGAAAATGAAGTTCCATGAGGTTTCGAGTTCAATTCCCCCCGACTTACCTTGTGTGCCGCGTAAGGGGCATCATGGGCACACCTGGAGGTTATAGTGGTAGCGGTTGGATAACACGGCCACTTGTAACGCGAGCATGTGCCCAACTAGTTGTTGATTCCTCCAGACACAAAAAAAAAAAAAAACAATGAATATTGTTCAAGCAACATAGAGTCTTTTTCTTCCAAAAGAAATATCTCCATGTCACAATTTCCAACCCATAGTCACTATCCAATCCTCTTTAATATTTTTACTTTAATAATGATATTCAATATAACATAACAGGGGATGGATAAATGTTATTGAGAAGGTGACGAGAGTATAATGAGAAAAAAATGAAAAAATGAGCGGGAATAATAGAGTTTATTGTTCTGTTACAAGAAATAACATTTTTTAACTTTGAAATCAAAATTGCCAATATCTACAAAATAATTTGAATCTCCATTGTTTTCCATGCACATTTATTTCCCAAACTTCCACCAAATTCTATTTGTGCCATGTCACTCTTTTAAACTTCAACACACGGAATCCACAACCTGACAACATCTTTTTAAATTGCGTAATATAAAACTCAAGTGAAATGTATATGATTATTAAAACAACAAATTTCATTTTGCCTTTTAAACTATCATAATTTTTGTAGGAGATTGTTAAAAAAACAATTTAACTCAATCATAATCATAGAGAATGTTTCAAACATCATGAGAGGAAGAGAAGCGTAGAGCTATCACCTTGATGTTATATAAGATTTACATCACAACCTCCAATAACAAATACAAACAAACTGGGTTCAAAACCCCATGCGATTTTGGTAAGCATTATTTCCATAACATTCCTACTAAACTCAAAGTTGATCGAATCACCTCATAAATAAATAACAAACAAGCCTCGATTTTGTGGGTGACATCAATATTTCCGATTGTTAGGTCGAATAGTTAAACAAGACTTTGAAACTGGGTTTATATTATTTACTTCCCCACATTATCGGACGGGAAAACAAGGTTTGGGACTGACAAATAGGCACAGGCCTCAAGGTATGGCTGCGAGCAAATCCAAAATATTTACTTCATAGATTTACTATAAGATAATACACAGATCTCCATCACCTTTTAAAACAGTGGCAAGGATAATACGAAATGGTTGTGAGACTTTGAAAGTTTGGATATGCAGTAAGGATACAACACAATGATCAAGAAACCGACTGTGGGTCAAATAGTTTGAACTTTTTTTGAATTTGGGTTTCCTTTTATTCATTCGCATATATATTGTAAGAGGAGAAGAGGCATGGACCAGGAATATAGGCATAGATTTTGAAACGTGGGTTGCAGGCAAAGAAAAACCCAACTCTTTTCCATCAAAATGACAACAAGATAAAACACACAAGCCACCCACAACATCCAAGCTATGGTAAAAATAATATTGAACATCCTCCAAGGTAAGGGTGATATGCAATAGTCACAAGAACCAACTATATATTTTATTTTACAGAGGAAACCCTAAAAAATTATCATATGAAATGAGTGAAATCGAATTATCTTCACCCACAACTATTTGCCAACTGCCACATCATAGTAATATCACCTTTGCTTTAGGAATATACAACCACATATTTCAAACAGAATAAAATGCCGAATGCTATTTCCGGTTTGAAACATTTAAATGCCAACATGAACAAAACCAATTCAAAATGCGAGTTACACAGACAAAATGCCCACAGTAAATCCATTAAAAGCTTTGGAAAACAAACACATCCCACATCCAAACTATAAGACCCAGCATAATAATTTTATCCAAAGCAGAGATGACCATCATGAATGGAGAGATAAGATCCAACATACTTGTAAGAAGAATACCAGAAAGCTTAAGAAAACAACTATTTTTCCACCAACGGATGAGCACAATTGAGGTGTTGCTAACCAGAGTAGACAAATGAATGTGGGGAGAAAGTGAAGGTGGTAGCTTCAAGGTAGGGTAAGAATGACGTGTAGTAAATTCACATTGCTACCCTTCTGTTAAGCCCTAATATTGGCTCATTACCCCTTAATTGGGGCATATTAGATTAGTAATGATATTTTATTTATGTCGGCTTTAGGCCATTAGTTGTAATTTAGATTAGTAATGTTATTTTAATTATGTCGGCTTTAGGCCATTATTTGTAATTATACCTCCTAGTCTCCTATATATA
>JASDQU010682291.1:31302-52703 GCA_032191745.1 Picea mariana | reverse complement strand
TATCATTTTTCCCTTGAAAATGACCAAATCTAGTCAAAAAATTCCCTTTTTACTTTCATCTCCAAGAATGGCCTTCAGATTTTGATTTGATAATTCATAACCAGCTTATTAAAGAAGATTTCAAACCATTCAAACCCAAAAAATCTCGATCTGGGAAAAAATTCGGCTATTCTGGCCGTGACAGGCTTTCACCAGCTAATTTACCCGAAAATCCTCTCCTTAGCTGGTGAAAGGCGGAGCTTTCACCAACTAACTAGTTATAATTCTGCCTTCTGCACTGGTGAAAGCGCAAATTTGTTTTCAAAATCAAATTTCTTAGTCATGGAGAGTCCATTTTGCATGCTTAAATAGTCGATCGACATCTAAAAATCCTAAGCTTTCCAATGGTTCTTTCAAATCTGCATTTGGAGCCTGGGAAGATAGTCAAATATTCCTTACAATATTAGGCATCATTCTTTCAAAAATGCCAGTGCATTTTTTATCACTAACATCTGGCTCCAACTGGGATGGATACCTCCCTGTGAGGTCTCCAAGAACCTAGTAGACCTTGTGCCTTTAGTATTGGGCATGGAGTCATTCAACCTTTATAATTTATCATCTCCTATTTCTGCATGTGATTTATCTGAGTTTTTACCACTTGAAGCATTACTAAAATGCACAAGCATTTCACTTTGCTCTTTCATACCTTTGCCAGTTGGAAATTTGACAATATGATGACCATCGATCGCAAGTCCACAAAATTCAATGTTTTCAACCAAGGAACTAGGCTTGGCCATGACCTCTAAATTTGCAAGAGAATGAGATATTTCACTTCCCACTAATGTATCTATGCCATCCTTAGCTTTCAAAAGTGTTTTTTGTGCTTTCACCAGCTAACTCGCCTTATGATTCGTTGGTTAGCTAGTGAAAGCACAGCCTTTCACCAACTATCTGGTTGTAAAATTGCCCTATGCGCTGGTGAAATCTCTGCCTTGTTTAATTTCTTCTCCCATGCTGATAGAAACAAGTAAAACGCACCAGCAACGTGCAAGCATCTCAAATGCACAGATATAATCTCTCTTTGATGCAATCTTCCAGCACATGCGTTTGACAAGGTCATTCATGGCGTTCCATATCTGAAGATCTTCCTCATCTTTCATATATCCTTCAGGCGAAGAGTAGGCAAAATATCCCCTTGGCTTCAGCAACCTGTACAAATCTAGCAGCAATATACCATCCCTTTGAAGCCAATCAATTCTACACCTGGAACAGTGAGCAATTCAAATGGACAATGTCTTTCATAATGCTTCATGACTCCCAAATTTAATTTGAGCTCGAGCTAATAAATAAGGTTTCGATCCAAGCATGGAATTAAATCAAGGCAATGAACCTTTTATCTCCTTCCTATCTGGACCAAATGCTTCAGTCCCAAACCCTTTTACATACACATCAGCAAAAAGCTATGAAAGATCTGGCACTGGACTTTCCTTTGCTGGGGCAATTGCATCATTGACTTGTTTTAAATAACAAAACAAAATTTCCTAGCTTATTGAAAAGGAGATTCATTCGAATCCTAAGACATAAACTAAAACAAAAGTAGTTGTAAAGGCTATCGAATGGCTAAGTTTGTTGATGTCGAATCTCCCTTTAAATCTAGATATGATCTTTATCTGTTGATTAACTACCACATGCTTTTGACTGCCTGATAAAACTCCTTGAAATCTGGAATTCATTTAACTCTGATTTCCACCTGTGTATTTACTACCACTTGTCTCGGATGCATGATTGATGTTCTGAATTTGACGAGCTATAAGATTCCAACACATTGAAGCTGTAAGATTCATCAACTTCTACCCAAAGACACATGTTGTGGAAAAATCAGAAGCTCGTCCTCTCATATACAAGGCAAATGCCCATCTGATTCATAAAATTTAGTATAGCATATTTATATGATTTTCCACTAGGAAATCTGACTTCCGGACTATCCCATGCTAATGTAAATGTCACAATCTTCTTTCCATGAGGTGGAACCGCTACTGAAGCCACAACAGTAGCACCAGTTGAAGCCCCTTGTTCTGAAGGAGGCGAAGGTGTGACACAAGCATTTTCATCAAAAGACCTATGCTCTTATCTAAAAAAATATTCCTGGTCTTCAAAATATTCGACAGTTATAGTAGATCTCCATAGGCTATGTGAAGAATCGAGTTTGCCACTATCAGTAGAAAAACAACATTTTTTTGCCAAAAAAACAGGTAACCAATTCAATCTTTCCACCTTGCTAGACACCTCCAAAATTAGAAATGAAACTTGATAATAATGCCATTAATTATCATATATCATTAGGAACCCTTCTCGTGGCATTCGGATTAAGAAAAATTGGATCTGTGCAAAATTTGTAGCGTTCTGCCCTGTTTCAGGTTTCACCAGCTAATTCACCTTACGATTTGTTAGTTAGCTGGTGAAAGTTCTACTTTTCACCAGCTAACTGGTTATAATTTCACCTTCTACGCTGGTGAAAATTTTGTCTTGGTCAAATAGCACAGAAATAAACATTTTATGTTGCCATGTATAATCTCAAGTATTCATGAGCTAGCCACAACCTGCAACTTGGAATCTCATGTGAAATATGGTGTAATGATATCATGACATAGTATTTCAATCCAATGAAGATAGTCACAATGACCTGTTTTGTCCTGCTGAGCCTGTAGCCTGAAAAATTGAAACCTGCCTGTAGACTGTCTGTTTATTCAACAACCAATAATTGAAAGGATCTATGTACTCATAGAGCGAGATTATTTTTCTGTCTACTCCTACATCTAGCCAATAGAAGTATATTGATCAAGTAAAAGTATACTTCCAATGCAGCCATGTCAGAAACTGATCTACATGCATCATGCTATATCTCGACCCGAACAATAATGAAGGCCATATCATGCAAAAAAGAAGTTTGAGTGAATGATAAAGATAATATTCTTGTGACATAAATATTTTAACATATATGATGCTGATAGAATCCAAAAAGTCAGCAATAGGGTCTTCAAAATCATAAAAGAATACCTCTTTGAACTGTTGATCGAACTGACTATGTTGTTGTTGTTCTTTTCCTTCACAAAACTCAACGCTGAATGTAGTCTGCTTGATCTCTGCTGGAGGAAAATACAAACTGAATTTCTGATCTGATCTTTTATGTTGCCCTTCCTGCAAATGTCTGCTGCAATCTTTCTTTATCTGCAAATTTGGAAAATGTGGGTTGTCCTCAAGATATACTGCAGATGCAATACTTTCACTTACTGATTGGGCAATCTTCTCATCACCCTTCAAGGCTTCATGTCTGCTATAATTTTCATGTGTCTGCAAATCTGAAAGATGAGGGCTGCTCATAGCATTTGCCACAGATCTGAAACTGTTGCTCACAAACATTGGCAAACTAAGGAAATATGAAATCGTCAGGTTTTCTAAAAAGTATAAGTCCATGAAAGCTGCCACTGGATCCTTAAAAGGAAGATAAGTAACATGCTGCTCCTCGAAAAATAGCTGCACATCTATGGAAGCCTCCTGCTCAGCCATGGTTGTTCCTTTGCTGGAAAATTGATCACCTTCGTGTTCCCTTGATCTCAGATTTTGATCATCAATCATCACAACTTCCTCTTCAAAAAAGTTCTCAGAAGATGATGATAAGACAGTATTAAAATCATATGAACAAAAATTAGTTTAAAACATATAATTGCCTATGCAATCATCAGTCATCATTGGCTCTTCCTGATTTACGAACTGATCATAAGCTTCACATGCATACCTGTCTTTGGAATACTCAGCGAACACTGAAAAATCTGACCCTGAAACTGAATTGAACTTACATGTTTGCTGCTGTCCCAAATCTTCCCCAACCTCATTACTCTCCTGCTCAAAATCTGAAGTACATTGATATTCTGCTTGCTCATGCACTTGTAAATTTTCAAAGAAATATCGATCTCGGATCCTTCGGGAAAGATGAATGCTTTCCTCGACTTCTTGAGCATCTTCAAACTATTGGATTAAGGATGGAGACTTCCGTTCTAACAGAACAAGGGAAAGTTCTGAATGGAGACCTATAATATAATATATCATGGAAAATGTCTTTGTAGGCCGGACCCCCCAAAGGCATGTCATGATAAACACGGTAAAACCTTCTATTGAAAATAGGCAAGGCTTCATCCTGCTCTTGTTTCAAAGCATAGAAATCAGCGAGGTAAGAATCTAAATATTTGTATTCGCCCCAATACTTCAGGAAAACATTAGAGAACTCAGCCCAAGAGTCAATTGAATCAGCTCTCAGACTTTTAAACCATGCAGCAGCATCTTTGATTAGAGACTTCGAAAACATTCTCATGATCACATCTTCATGCGCAATTGAAAAACGATCAACAAAATCCAAAAAGGATTCCAAGTGTCTCTCAGTTGACGCTTGATTCTCTCCGGAAAACCAAGGGAGATATTCATAACAGTCAGTCGGATAAGGATGAAGAAAAAGGGGCAGCTTTAAAGGCTTGAACATCTTCATTCGGATATTAACTTGAAAGACTGTGGGCTGCTCACAAGAGATGGTAAGTTGTTGACAAGATTCAGAAATTATGGCAAGAGGGGCTGAGATCTGGACAGGGTCTAAAATAGTTTCTATCTTTTCAAGGTCACATGGCTGATCAGATTCTGAAGGAAAATAAATACAGTGGTCATCTTTATGAATGGGATGAGGTAAGACTACCGAATCTACATTTATAATGCAGGGCTGCAGGATTTCTTTTTCTAAAGACGGATATATACAAGAAGGATGATGATTTTATGAATATACATAGCAGAAAATAATTCTCTTTACACACGAAGGGAAAAACATGAAAGAGATGATAAATAAATACAACAGTTCATGAAGCAGACTAATGAATTGATACCTGGATTTTGATTTGAGCCTCTTCATCTTTTATCAACAGGATCCTCCCCAGTGGAGTCTTTGAACGTGGAGTCACCAGATAGATGCTTACAACCAATATAATGCTCAGCCTTTGTCTATCATCAAAAGCTGAAACTATGTCGTCTCCCAGAGAAGCTTGATTCATTCTCCATTCCCCGGCAACGGCGCCAATTTGTTATCCCTCCAAGAAACTCTTTGGGGTTGTAAACCAAAGATGCTTGGTAACTTATAAAATGAATGGATTTATGCTTAAGTAATGAATGGATCAATGGGATAACTGAAATACAACAATGTATCCAGACGACTAACAATAATCAAATAAGCCAATTCTCTCAAGGACTGATAATCAGATAAATAGCTTAAAAATGGGTGAAGAAACCAGTGTTTATAAACCAGATGCCAAGGGATGGGTTTAATAAAAACTGAAAGAAACTAGCATTCAAATTGTGAACTGAACAATGAGATGATAGTCATATGACAGTTAAGACAACTTGAATGACAGTATAGAAGAAGAGAGGAATCTGACATCAATAAAGAGAGAAAACTGTCCACTGTATTATCATGAAAGTCTATTACAAAGAATGTAATTTCTGCATCCAGAATTGAACCCCCTAGTGCTCCAAATGTCTTTGGCTTTATAGCCTTACAAGATGAAATCTAGATCCTTTAAAGATGGATCAAATTTACTAAAAATAGTCAAATCAAAACAGATACAACAAGTGTAGGATGAGATCCTATAAAAATGGATCAAGAATGGAAAATCAAAACAAAATAGGAAAGGTCATGTTTAATGATCTCTAAAAATAGTAGATTGTTGATGAAGTGCAGTTTTAGCCTCCCAAGGTTGTTTGATTTGGTCCTCCAAAGATAAAATTCGAATTGGGTGATGTGTCATTTGATCCCTATCATTTTGCCCTTGAAAATGACCAAATCTAGTCAAAAAAATCCCTTTTTACTTTCATCTCCAAGAATGGCCTTCAGTTTTTGATTTGATAATTCATAACCAGCTTATTAAAGAAGATTTTGAACCATTCAAACCCAAAAAATCTCGATCTGGGAAAAAATTCGGCTATTCTGGCCGTGACAGGATTTCACCAGCTAATTTACCCGAAAATCCTCTCCTTAGCTGGTGAAAGGTGAAGCTTTCACCAGCTAACTAGTTATAATTCTGCCTTTTGTGTTGGTGAAAGCGCAGATTTTTTTTCAAAATCAAATTTCTCATTCATGGAGAGTCCATTTTGCATGCTTAAATAGTCGATCAACATCTACAAATCCTAAGCTTTCCAATGGTGCTTTCAAATCTACATTTGGAGCCCAGGAGGCTAGTCAAATATTCCTTACAAGATTAGGCATCATTCTTTCAAAAATGCCAGTGCATTTTTTATCGCTAACAGGCTCTATCATTCGCAACAGAAGCATATGCAATCCATCCATTAACACAACTTCACCAAATTTAATTTAATAATTAACTGCAATTGAACAGGGAATGATAGGTTCATCAGGAATATGAGGGGGTTTATAGAGAACCAAAAATGGTATCATGGACGGGAATCGACAATGAATATTGTTCAAGCAACGTGGAGTCTTATTCTTCGAGGAGAAAGTGAAGGTGGTAGCTTTGAGGTAGGGTAAGAACAATGTGCACTAAATGCACATCGTTTCCCTTCTTTTCTCATTTAATGCCATCAACCACAGCCAAAATAGAATTCTTCCAACTCCCAAAAACCTTTTTCCAATCATAGGATATCACTATCGTATACTTAAAATGCAAAGATCGCAGCATACCATTTCCAAATTCAAATTCGAATCGACCTCTAATGTGAACTCCATAACAATAATATGCCCACTTAACACTTAGCATCAAAATAATATGTCTTACATTCCTCGCTAGTGGGGTATTACATTCAACATAATAATTATTTTCCCATCCATGCAAATATACCATGAGTGGCATATGACTGATATTTGAAACAATGTATCAAAACCTAAGGGTAGCAAGAGTGGACTAGTATGTTTAATACCATAAATAGTTCCTTTATTTCAAAAATCAAATTGCTAGCACCCTTAACATCCAATAGTTGCACATGTAAATAGGTTAGGATTTCCACTCTTATTCTTTGAAACTGTGAATCTTTTTTGTAAGGTAATTATGTTGCGCTTTTTCTAGGTGTCAACACACTGGAAACTCCACGGGGAAATTTGTTCTCAAGAGATTTAGAACTGAGAATGTTTGGATCCGCAGATCGATAGAAGTAGGTGATTGAAACTGCTCATCCATCATTGGCAGGTGGTTTTGGATGCATAGAAACATTAGGGACAACATGAATACCAGAGAAATTTTGGTGTGGCTGGAAATGAGGCCTCTCAGGTCTAGGTTGCAAAATTCCTTGGCCAACTAGTTTGAAAAAACTAGCTTGGAAAAGTTGATTTAGTTTTTGTGGATCAACATCCAAATGTGTTGAGAATCATGGCCTTCTATGGCCTCTTTGTCAATTATTTCCTCTACCTCTGTTTGTACCTCTATCATGGTTTCCCCTACTAAAGTAACTCATCCTGAAGCAATATTCCAATCAGAATATGAAAAATTTTAACAATCCATCCACTAATACTCTACCTAAATAAAATCAAAATGTTGTCTCTATCATTCACAACAGAAGCATATGAAATCCATCCATTAACACAAATTTACAAAATCCAATTTAATAATTAACTGCAATTGAACAAGAAATGATAGGGTCATCGAGAATATGAGGGGGTTTATAATGAACGAAAAAATGGATCATGGACGGGAATCAACAATGAATATTTTTCAAGCAACGCATAGTCTTTTTCTTCCAAAAACAATATCTCCATGTCACAATTTCCAACCCAGAGTCATTATCCAATCCTCTTTAATATTTTTACTTTAAAAATGATATTCAAGATAACAAAACAGAGGATGGATAAATGTTATCTAGAAGGTGACGGGTGTATAATGAGAGAAAAATGAAACAATGAATGAGAATAATAGCGATTATTGTCCTATTACATGAAATAAAAAAATTTAACTTTCAAATCAATATTGCCAATATCTACAAAATCATTTGAATATCCACTGTTTTCCATGCACATTTATTTCCAAAAATTCCACCAATTTTTTTTTGTGTCATAGCACTCTTTTAAACATCAACACACAGAATCCACAACCTGGCAACAATCTTTTTAAATCGCGCAATATAAAACTCAAGTGAAATTTATATGATTATTAAAACAACAAATTTCATTTCTCCTTTTAAACTATCATAACTTTCTGTAGGAGATTGTTTACGAAACAATTTAACTCAATCATAATCATACATAATGTTTCAAACATCATGAGAGGAAGAGAACCATGGAGCTATCACATTTATGTTATATAACATTTACATCACAACCTCCAATAAAATTTGCAAAAAAAAGGGGTTCGGGACCCCATGCGATTCTGCTAAGCATTGTTTCCATAACATTCTACTAAACTCAAAGTTGACCAAATCACCTCACAAGTAAATAACAAACGAGCCATGATTTTGTGGGTGACATCAATATTTCCGACTTTTGGGTCGAATAGTTAAACAAGACTTTGAAACTAGGTTTATATTATTTACTTGCCCAAATTCTCGAACTGGAAAACAAGGTTTGGGACTGAAAAATAGGCATAGGCCTCAAGGTTTGGCTGCAAGCAAAGACAAAATATTTACTTCCCAGATTGAGTGTAAGATAATACACAAAGCTTCATCACCTTTTAAATCAGTGGCAAGGATAATATGAAATGGCTATGAGACTTCGAAAGTGTGGATGTGCAGTAAGGATACAACACAATGATCACAAAACCGACAGTGGGTCAAATAGCTCGACAAAATTTCGAATTTGGATTTCCTTTTATTCATTCGCCTGTATATTGTAATAAGAGAAGAGGCTCGGAGAAACCATATAGGCGTAGGGTTTGAAACGTGGGTTGCAGGAAAAGAAAAACTCGACTCTTTTCCATCAAAATGACAGCAATATAAAACACATAGGCCACCCATAACATCCAAGCCATGGTAAAAATAAGACTACACATCCTCCAAGGTAAGGGTGCTACGTAATAGTCACAAGACCCAACTGTATATTTTATTTTGCAAAGGAAGCCCTAAAAAATAATCATATGAAATGAGAGAAACTGAATCATCTTCACCCACAACTAATTGCCAACCACCACATCATTGTAATATCACCTTCGCTTCAGGAATATACATCCACATATTTCAAACATAATAAAATGTCGAACGTTATTGCCAGTTTGAAACATTTAAATGCCAATAGGAAGAAAACCAATTCAAAATGTGAGTTACATAGCCAAAATGCCCACAGTAAATCCATTAAAAACTTTGAAAAACAAACACATCCTGCATGCAAACTATAAGAGACAACATAATAATTTTATCTGGAGAAAAGCTGACCATCATGAATGGAGAGATAAGAGACAACATACATGTAAGAAGAATTCCAGAAAGCTTAAGAGCACAACTATTTTTTCGCCAACGTCCGAGCACAATTGAAGAGTTGCTAACCAGAGTGGAAAAACAAATGCGAGGAGAAAGTGAAGGTGGTAGCTTCGAGGTAGGGAAAGAATGACGTGCAATAAATGCATGTTGCTTCCCTTCTTTTCTCATTTAATTCCATCAACCACAGCCAAAATAGAGTGCTTCCAACTCCCAAAAACCTTGTTCCAATCATAGGATATCGTTATCGTATACTTAATATGCATAGATCGTAACATACCATTTCCAAATTCAAAATTCCATCGGCCTCTAATATGAACTCCATAACAATAATATGCCCACTTAACACTTAGCATCGAAATAATATGTCCCACATTCCTCGCTAGTGGGGTATCACATTCAACATAATAATTTTTTGCCCATGCATGCAAATATACCATGAGTGGCATATGGTTGATATTTGAAACAATGTATCAAAACCTAAGGGTAGCAAGAGTGGACTAATATGTTTAATACAATAAACATTTCCTTTATTTTGAAAATGAAATTGCTATCACCCTTAACATCCATTAGTTGCACATGTAAATAGGTTAGGATTTCCACTCTTATTCTTTGAAACTGTGAATCTTTTTCATAAGGTAATTATGAGCGGAAATAAAAAGAGTGATTTCTATGATTTTTTTTATGAAGGGGTCCCACCTATCTAGTAATATTAAATATATATAAGTAATAAGGCATTGCAACCCATTTTCAGGAAGGAAATTTATGTTGTGCTTTTTCTAGGCGTCAACAAACTAGAGAATCCACAGGGAAATTTGTTCTCAACAGATTTAAAACTCATAATGATCGGATCCGCGGACCAGTAGAAGTAGGTGATTGAAACTGCTCAGAAAATAGTTATGCAACAGAGGGAAAATGATGGTTTAAGGGAAAAGATGAGATGGGGTTTCTAGGAATAACTTATGGAAAGTGAGATGTATGAGGGGAATTGGTCATGTTTGCATAACAATCGATAAGGTTCATAACTAATAACACTTTTTGAAATTTCAAGGAGAATTCTTCTAATATGCTCTTAAATCTCATAATGGAGGGAAGAAAGGGATAGCATAAATAAGGAAGAAAATGAAACCAACTATACTACAACAGTATTGAAAGCAAAAATTTATTTCATCGGTGTCTCAAAAGGAAGATATCGTAGTAGTTATGTCTATCTTGTTTTCTTTGATCAACAATACTTACAGAATGACATCATTATGGGAAAAATGTTCCAGAATTTATTTCTAACAACCATGCAAAACAAAAAACAGAAAATAAAACTCAATAAACCAAAGTGACAGAAAAACGCAAGACAAAAATATATACAGTAGTCATATTTACACAAAATTAAGTCAGTGGTCAGGCTGGTTCCACATAATGTTTCTAGTGGGAACCATTGGTATTGTAAGAAAAAAATCACTCATCGATGTCTTTAAGAAGATATGAATTTGTGTCAAGAATGTCTCCCTCTCTAAGCATGGGCTCAATCCCATAGTAATACTTTGTCATCAATCTTAAATTCAGCAGCCTTTGCTCATTTGTTAAAATACTTTTTCATTATTTGTTGCCTCCTTTTCAGATTCTCCAAGGAAACATTCATTTGTTCTTCCAGGGATAATAATGTATTTATCCTTTGGGGAAGATCAAAAGAATTTAATTCTCCAGTCTATAGCATCAACCGTAAGGAAGAAATAGCCTCTTGGTCATATATGAGTTGAAAGGGACTAAAGCAAGTACTTGCTTTGGTGGCAGTACGGTCTGCCCAAAGAGCATAAGTTAGAAGTGTGTGCCACTAGTGAGGTTTGTCTTCTATGATTCTCTTTATAATTTTGACTAGGTTTTTATTAGTAGACTTTGTTTATCCTTTTGCCTAAGGATAATAAGAAGATGAAGTGACATGATTAACACCTAGTTTAGCCATAAATTGAGTCAATTTTGCGTAAATTAAGGCTGGACCATTGTCAATAATGATTTCTAATGGAAGGCCAAATCTAGAAAAGATAATAGACTCTAGAAAATAAATTACTTTTTCATCTTGCACGTGTCTAAGAGATACATCCTCAGTCCACTTAGTAAAGTAATCAGTGGGTGTCAAAATAAAGATAATCCATGCAGAGGATGAAGGATTAATTGGACCAATAAATTCTAGACCCCACTTAGAAAAAGGGAAATCTGAAAGGACGGGCTATAAAGGTATGGCAGAAAGACGTTCTTTACCAGCGAATTTTTGGCATTTATCATAGGTCCTTGTAAATTTATAAGAATCACGAAAGATCAAAGGCTAGTAATAACCATTTCTTATGATCTTAAAAGCAACAGCTTTAAAATAAAAATGGCCACCAATATGGATGACAGATGTTGATGATCCATGTACTCTGTGTAATATTTTATGTGCTTCTTCATCATTTACACATCGTAGCAGCAAACCATCAGCAAATATTCTAAACAAGGAGTCTCCTAAAATGATATAATTAGAAGCTTCAAGGTGAAGTATCCTTCTCTGATGAGGATCCAACTCATCTAGGCACCTTTGATACTGCAAATAATACACCATATTCTTATACCAAGGATGCTCAGATATAGAGAGATTTTTATTTTCAATATAAAATAGCGCTAAAAGAGGGTTATCTTGATCGTCAAGTTCTTCACTTGATTCAAAATGTTGAGCTAATTGAAGGGCTAAGTCTCGTCCCTTGATTGTCTTTAAAGTCATAATTTTCAAATCATGCTCTTGAATGTTTTCAAGCCAATGTGCAAGTTTTCCTAAAAGATAAGTTTGTGAAAGTAGAAACTTGACAATAGGAAAATGAACTTTTACCTGCGCATGTTTACCCAAAATAAAATGGAAAAACAAATTCTATAGCTTTGACAAGAGCGAAAGCAAGTTTCTCAATATAAGAATATTTGACCTCGTCATCTAATAGACTTTGACTCATGTAAGTTACATGTTTTTCATTGTTCTGGTCATCACATTGTAAGAGGATAGCATAAATCACTTCCTGAGTGGCATTGGTATATACTATAAAATCTTTCTCAAAATTCGGTTTCGCCAAAACTAGTACAGAACTGATCGCCTTCTTAATCCTAAGGAAAGCATTCTCGACATCATATGTCTAAGAAAAAGAACAATATTGCTTCAAAATATTATGGATTGGTTTAACCATGACAGCAAAATCAAGACCAAATCTACGAACAAAATTAATAATGCCCATGAAAGCTTGAACTTCTTTCTTGGAGGTGGGGGCAAGGAGGTTTAGAATGGAAGTAATCCTCTTCGGATCTATACTTATCCCTGAATCGGAAACAGTGTAACCGATAATCTTACCCTTCGTGACACCAAAAATAGACTTGGAAGGATTTAAAGGAATGCCAAATTTTCTGCAGCGCATGAGAACTTCTCTAAGATGACCGAAATGATCCAACCGGTTTTTAGAATAAATAGTCAAATCATCAAGATAAACTTGGATAATATTACCGATTAGATCGTCAAAATTTATCTACATAGCTCTTTTAAAGGTGGCGCCTGGATTGGATAAACCAAATGACATATATTCGTAAGAAAATGTGCCCCAACATGTGGTAAATGTGGTTTTATATCTATCAGTCTTTTTCACCTTGATTTGATTATATCAAGAAAAATCGTCAAGTAAAGACATAATTTAATACCCTACAACCCATTGTAAAATCAACTCCATATTAGGAAGCAGAATATGGTATTTTATACTTTCCCTGTTTAATGTGCGGAAATCAACACATAATCAGATTTGACCAATAGTTTTTCGAACAGGGACCAGATTTGAAACCCATTCAAAATACTCAACTGGAAAGATTATATTAGCTTTCAACAATTTTTCTAATTATTTCCTAATAGTGGCTTCAAGCACAGGATTAATAGGTCTTTGACTTTACCTAACTATTTTTTCCCCTTCCTTGATAGGAATGGCATGTTGTATGAGAGCAGGATCAAAACCACGAAGATCCTTGTATGGTCATGAAAACACATCTTGAAACTCACAGAGTAGTTCCATGAATTTTGTTTTCTCTTCATCAGAACATTGGGCACCTAATTTAATGATCTTTGGAGATTCATATGTCCCAATATTCAAGGAAATGGTATCACCAACTTTCCTTTTCAACTCCTCTTATTTATGTGTTTCTTTGTTGCCTACATCACTTGATGAAAATGAACTTTCAAGAGGAGTCAAGCCTTTAGGAAATTTTTCATCCTCAACAAAGATGATTTCTTTGGGCTTAAAAGGTTCATTTTGTATGAAAGCACAAATGCCTTCGTCACTAGGGAAAACTTGCCATGATTCTACGTTGTCGGGGAGGTGAGGACAGTATAGAGATTGGAAAATACAATCAAGTCTTTGAGGTAAAAATTGTTGAGTAGATGAATCTGCAAAAACAACTAATCTATCATCTATTGAATTAAGTTCCCTTTTAACATGAGTGATGTTAAATGATAACAGATTTGAAATCAGCATCCAAACAGCTTGGGTATAATGCTCAAGTAACTTATTGTTTGGTACATAAATCTTCCGCACAAGGTTCAATTCAAGTTCAGAATCACCAAAGACTGTAAGGTGGCCACAACCAAGGTTATATTCATTTTCAATGCCCAACAATAAGGCCTCAAACTCAACAACATTGTTTGTATAATCAAATTCCAACCTATAAAAGAAGTTGTGAATTTTGCCTATAGGGGAATATAGAATGATGTCAGCTCCATTACCTTTGTTAGAACATGAACCTTCGAAATGTAGGTGTCATGTGCCATCATAAAAATAAATTGGTTCAAGTATAGTGTCACCTTCATTAGCGAATATAGAGTACACCCCTAAATCTTCTTCGAGATAATTTACATTAGGTTGGGAAACACTTTCTATATAAGGTGAAATTTTTCCTTCCCTAAGAACTATAATGTTCTTTCCAATTCAAAGGACATACAAATGCTTACCATCAAGTGAAAGGTATCCACCAGTTAAGGCTTGTTTATAACATTCCTCTCTTGCACGCACTGAGCAAACTTATTCTTTGAGGACACTTGCTTGCAAGTGATCTAGATTAGTATACTATTGGTCGTTTGATTTTATGAGGCATTATGGATGTGATTATATGTTATTTTGTGTATTTACATAGACAGGTGTTATTCACTAGGTTCTCCTGAGTGTGCGAGACTTGGACCTTGAGAATGCAGAGGCATTGATGAAACCCCTTGGACTCTGGATCGAGTCAGGGAGTGAACTATTGGGGTTGATTGTTGTAGATATGACATATGTACATATGATTAGATGTTATGAGGATTGATTATTATTGCTGACATGATTTTTTGATGATGCATACTGGCAATAGTTTTCCAACCAAACTCACATGTGGAGTAGAGGGGTCATGCGTGACAGGGGTGCATAATAAGGTAGGGGCCTTATTCCTTAGAGGTCCTTAGTCTCCCACAAGATCATCTGGCGAAGTATTGATTCCATGGGTTTTTTATGTCTACCAAGTCAGTCAAGAGGTGAGTGGTACCCTTGGAGCACGTAGTGCATTCTGAAGGCCTCGTCGCACAAGGAGAATGGAAAGAGGTGAGTGGCACCCTTGGAGCATGTAGTGCGTCTTGAAGAGAACATCGCGCAAGGAAAATGGAAAGAGGCAAGTGGCACCCTTGGAGCACGTAGTGCGACCTGAAGGGAACGTCAAGGAATACAGAAAAAGGCGGGTGGCACCCTTGGAGCACCTAGTGCGTCCTAAAGGGCATGTTGCAATTTCAACGGATAAGTGAATAATCCTAGTCGGCCTTAAAATGAATGACGTGATAAGTAAGATAAAAAAAAAAACCTTTTCCCTAATAAAAATGTCGCCCAACCTAAGAAATTAAAATCTAGGTCTAAGTGATACTTGTGGTGAAAACAAATAATAATCATAATTAAACATGTGACGAGAAGGGGGTAACAAATTCAATTAATTTATTAAAACAAATTATATTGAGGGATTAAATTTTAAAAGGGAATTGATTTTTTTTCTACATATGTTAATTAAAATTTATTAATTAAAAAGAAAAAGGGGTAAAAGGTGATTTTTCTACACTTGCTAATTTGAGTTTTAGTTAAGAAGGGAAAAGAGAGAAACTTAAAAAAATAGGAAACTAAGGGAAAAAGGGGAAACATAAAGAAAAAGGAAAGGGTAAGGAAAAAGATGGTTGTCTGACATAGTAAGGAATCTTGCCTTAAGAACCTTCTAAAAATGAACTCAACTAGGAAATTAGTAAGGGCGTGAGTCATTTAAAATGTGTAAAGGAATATGGGGAAACCAAGGAGCGATTTTAGGAATGTTTTTAGGCGGGTGAGGGAATTAGGAGTAATTAAATAACTAATGAAATTAATTTCTAGTGCAACTAGGCGGATGGGTGACATGTGTACGGGGGAGGTTTTTTTCTGAATTAAATTAATGAAAAATAAATTAAATGGGAATTTGGGAAAGAAATCACTTAGAAACTCTATAAAAAGGATGGAGGAGGAGGAGTATGGATCTCTTCTTTTATGCGTAACGTTACGTTGTAGAATTTTTGTCTTGACTGACTTATCTTGTGGGAGTTGGGATACCCAGCTCAGGTAACGAGTGGTAGTTGGACCCGGTGAGGTGAGTTGGGTGCTATTTGTTCCTGGTTTAGTGTGTGTGGCCTCTTTGTGGCTCGGGGGGCTCAGGGGGAAGAAGAGTACCCCTAGCGTTGGTTGGAAGGTACCGGTGAAGTCACATCGATCAGCAAGCAGGAGTTGGACGGAGCGTGCGCAGGACAATGACTTGGAGTTGTCACCTTGGGCTATGGTATGCATGATTTTATTTTGAATAGTAGATTAATATTGGTCTTGTGCTTCCATTACTGTACTTCTATTGTGTAAAAAAAAATGAGTTTTACTCAATGTTTTTAATCGAGAACTTAAAGTTGTCATAGCTTTATGCTTGCTTCATTGAATTGATTTCCTTGGAAACCAATCCATAATTAGTATGACTGTTCTTTTTGTTTTAATGATTATTATGAAGAGATTGTGCTTTATCTTCCATCATCATCCCTAGATCATCAGTCCATGCCTGAGCAGTCGGTCAGGAGTCGAATTGACGGTCGTCACTTCGGTGCATAGAAACCTATAGATTCCAATGCCCTATTTTTTTGTGCATGGATGATGAGCAAAGGATGTGTTTTCCCAGTTGTCTACCCCTGTTGATTGTTCATGGTTGATGGATTGTCTTGTGCATTCTTGCAATTGAATACCTCTATGTATTTTTTATCTTTTGTCTCTGCGTTTTCACCCGCATTTACCCAACATTCATCCCACTCTCTCTCGCATCTTACACACAACAATTGAATTTTACATTGCACTACAACTCCCTGTTTTACTTTGTGATCTGAATATGTAAACACTACGAATCTGTGGCTCCTTGCAAGCCTTCAACCACAAAATTATCCTCTGTGATTGATTATTTTGGATGGTGAATCTACCCTATGAATTTACCTTTATTTATACATTTTAGACTGCTAATTTACTCTCAATAGTGTAGAGAGATTTAATTTATTAATCAGCAGTCGCTTATAAATTTTAAACTTGGGAATGGATAGCGTCCCCTTTTTTTCTTACCTTATGACTGAGATTGAGTCTTCATGACAATGTTTTTTTTCCTTTTTTTTTTACTACGATTTCTTATAATAAAACTCAGCAATTTTTTTTCTTTGATGAAACCCATGGAGCTTGATGATAAAACCCAGTGATCGCCTTATTGTATGCATGCACTTTTAATGAACCCCTTGCCAGCGATATCTCTTCCCTTGTTCCTATTAAACATTGATTTTCCTGTGCATAGAGATATGTTGTTAACAGGATAATTTAAACCAGCAATTTTACATTTGTTATGACAACCATTGTAATAACAGCAACATTCTGGACAGTAAACTAATATTGTTGATAGCTATTCAATTGACAATGAAATTAGATGCATGGTGTAGCGATACTAGGCATTAATAAATTATAGTAATAAGATTGATTGCACCCCTTTTTGTTTTCCCTAAGAATGATTGCATTTTACCATAAGATGACTAAGTTTTTACCCTGTGAATGCCTGTGTTTTTTTTTTAAATGACAGCAACATCATATTTTATTGCTCGACACTTGCATCTCTATTTGTGCCCACAATACCTCCATTTAATGACTACGAGTTGAGCATTTAATGGACCACGATTTACCTGTAACATGTGATTGCGAATTAAATACTTGTTGACAATGTTTTATATAGAGCATTATCTTTGCGTGTGGGTTAGACAGCATGCATTGAATGGATAGACAGTATTACCTTTGTTTTGAATAGAAAGCAAATCTTTTGACAGGGTTGAATATATATCTGAGTTTTATTTAAAGCATTCTATTTATAGCAATCTACAACAAATGTATTGAATTTATATAGCAATTTGCAGCATTATCAGCATAGAGTGATATATAGTTGTCTAAAGGATAGCAACATAAATTACACAGCAATATCATCATTCATATCATTACTGTTAAAATCTTTATTATCTATCATTAGTGTTAGACTTGTTAATGTTGACAACGATGTATTGATTGGTAGCATCTTATAGACAACCCTTCTTATTCTGAATGTAATAAACTGCATGTAATTTGTGAAATGATAATCTTAGTTTTAATTGTATATTCTGCACAGTAATTTTAGACAATAATAATATATTTTATGATTTCTTTACAAAACAATAGCCTGCCTTTGGACCACAAATGAATGGTCGATAGCGTTTTTATATAGATACAGTAACTTCTTTCTTTAGACAATGATTACCGTGTATTTCCTCGCCTTTTCTTTTATTGTTAAGTTGTGAATTATGTGACAACAGCTTACATACCAGCGATAGATTGGATTGATAAGTCACAACAATTACTTGCAATAGATTTATTGTTAGGCGAATAACTTGGTGTTGAGTTGCACTAAAACTATTTTATTTGGTGTACAGTTCGAGTCTTAAAAGATAGCAACTTCATGAGATAGCATACTAGTTTCAGTTTTAAAGGCGATTTACACTTATTTAACTTGGAAATTGGAATATAGTGGCAACGAACTATTGTTTAATAATAATCATTTAGTATGTACAGATTGATTTTATTGCACAAGGAATTTATTGCGTTCTATGAAAGTGATAGTCATCTTGATTGACTTGTTGATTGGGTGCTAGAGTTAGTCGTCATGGGTTATATAGTTAACTTGATCTCCTAGCGCATTGATTTTAGCTTAAGTTGAGGGTCCATTTATGTTGTTGTGCCATGGTTGTTACCGCGCCTATCACCGGGAGACTGCATGATTCCTGAGGAAGGGATCATTGTGCACCCTAACAAATAGAGACGAATGATAACCTAGTCGGAGTCTGTGCTACCTGTTGTGGGCGTTTGTTCGTTGTAGTTTTTGTTGGTGCTTGGGATGTAATGCCTTCATGCGTTGGGTTTGTGCGCCATAGAGGTTCTAGTTACCGATCACCCAGGTTGTTGTGTCAGGATTGTGGATGTTGTTTTTAGCTTGTAGGCGTTGTCATGTTTATGTCGGGCGGGTAATCGTTTCTACCTTTGATTTACGCATGTTTCACCCAGTTGTTCATTGTGCTAGTTCGTTGAGTCGATGTTGGCTATTTCCTGATCTGCATGCGTGCTTCCGTCATTCAATTGTTGTGTGGTTCAACTGTTGTCGTAATTGCCTCCCTACCAAAATAACAAAAAGTACAAAAAAAGATACTTTTTGCACTTTTTTCTTTGCATGTAGTCGTAACGATAGGGGTCATTACATATGGTATCAGAGAGGGTTCAACCCACGACTTGGGATCACTACGGATTTCGTTGATGTGATATTTGATTCTAATGTTGCTAATTAAGTTGACTTGTATTTGTGTAGGTAATCATGGTTAGAGGACGTCGTGGAGGCAGTCGACGGGGTGTTAAGGGAGGAGGTGTGATGCCTCCAGTAGCATCCACGCCTGAGGGGTCTAACCCCCAAGGAGATGAACAGGTTGTCGGGTAGAAGCAAATAGCGGTGGTTGATGTGGTTGGGCTGATGAGGTCCTTTCAGCGCATGTCTGAGGCTCGAATCAATCGTTTGGATAGAGATGAAGCTAGGGCATCAGCACCCCCTAAGGGTCCACTATGCGCTCTAGTCGGTACTAGTAGCATTCACCACGAAATTGAGAAGGTAAAATTTCCCGAGTTCTTTGGTGCCCCGGACGGTGCAGCCGCCAAGGCATGATTGGAGAATATGGTGATGTGATTTGCACTTCGCGACTATACCTCCAACATGAAGGTCTGGATGGCGGTCTTTCAACTGAAGGGGAGCACTCTTCTATAGTGGAAGACGCTCCTGCCACAATTGAACATGGTCGTCAAAGACATGTCATGGGAACTATTCAAGGAACGGTTCTGAGAGAGGTACCTATCAAAGGAATTCATTGAGCATCAACTCAACGAGTTCAACGCCTTGCGACAAGGCGATCGTACAGTTCCCAAGTACGAGACCCATTTTATGGAGTTGCTTCGGTATGCTCTGCACCTTAATATCGAGAAACTTAAGGTCAACGTGTTCTTGTTTGGCCTTAATGTCAGCATACGTGCAAAGGTTAGGATTCTTATGCCTCAGACCTTGAATGATGTCGTCAAGAAGACCCTCATAGTAGAGGAGGATCTTATCAGTGGGGGTCAGAGTAGGACTCCAGCGAGACCAGCAGGGCAGGTGTCATCCGGTGCGCAGCAACATCAGACACCAGCCAGACATACGCCAGGATATTGTGGCTTCCAGAGAGGATCCACTTTCACTACACCTCGACGACCAACGCCTTAGTAGAAAACTCCTTACCAAGGACCACAACATCAGCAACAACGTCGACCGCAGCCGCAGTAGATTAGGCTTGTTCAACAAAACAAACCAGGATTCCAGGCCAGTGGGCCATCGACTTCTACTTCGGGTACCAGGAGTACTGGACCGAAGAAAGGGTGTTGGACATGTGGGGAGCCACACTAGTAGTGTGACTGACCAGTGGAGAGGACTAGAGCATCTGTATCAGCTGGACCCACTACCATGGGAGATTTGGGCAAGGCCCATCGGATTCATGTAGCGGTGAATATACGTCGGGCAGAGCACCAATCGACTGTTCTCGAGACGTCAGGTACCATCACTGACTAAGCCTTTAGAATTTTGATAGATCTCGGTGCTACGGAGAGTTTCATTTATGGTGCAACGCTAAAAAGGATTAAGGTAAAGGCAGTCAAACATGATGAGTTTATCTTTGTAGAGATGGCTTCAGGAGCCAAACAAAAGGTTGGAGGGAAGGTTACGGGTTGTACCCTTAACCTCGGAGAGTTTGTCACCAGGGCCAACCTGTACATCACGATCTTAGGATCTTATGACATCGTGATCTGTATGGACTAGTTGGAATCGCATGAGGTGATACTCAACTCTAAGACAAAGTGGTTGAGCTTGGTCGATGATGAGGGACAGAGACGCATGATTGTAGATTGGAACTAGGGAGTTTCCCTGAGGTTTATCTCTTCCTTGCATCTCTGGAAGAGCATGCGCAAGGGATGTAAGCTTTATGCGATCCTTGTGCTAAACGAGAAGGGAGTCGCGGAAGATCTAGAACACATTCCGGTGGTGAGAGAATTTGTGGACATCTTTCTGGAGGAGTTGCTTAGGATGCCACCAGAGAGGGAATTGGAGTTTACCATAGACCTAAACTCGGGGACTGAACCAATAGCAAGAACTCCTTATCAGATGTCAACCCTGGAGTTACAGTGCAAGATACCAGATATATAAAATATGCAGAACAGAAACGAAATGCTAGAAATAACAGAGTAACAGTAAAATATCCAGCATAATATTCTCAATACACAGAAACGATATATGAAATAGCAACA
>JASDQU010682291.1:17212-31202 GCA_032191745.1 Picea mariana | reverse complement strand
CTCCTATTTATACTAAAAAGAAGCATCTAGAGGAAGATCCTTCTAGAAGCGGAAGCTTCTATTAGGTCTTCTTACATCCGCCTTATTCTATTTTATTGAAAGGTCTTATTAATATTGACCTTTATTACATCCGAATACATTGATCTAACTATGTGCGGGTTAGGACCTTAACATACAGAAGTTGAGAATGCAACTGAAGGAGTTGATGGACCTAGGACTTATACGTCCAAGTGTGTCACCATGGGGTGCGTCTGTTATTTTCATACGAAAGAAGGATGGGTCGTGGAGACTCTGCATTAACTACCATTAATTGAACAAGGCAATGATCAAGAATCAATATATGTTTCCAAGGATTGATGATCTGTTTGATCAGATGAAGTGTGCGACGGTGTTTTCAAAGATCGATTTGAGATCAGTGTATCACCAGTGACAGATCAAAGAGGATGATGTCCCTAAGACCGCCTTTAAGACGAGGTTTGGACATTACGAGTTTATTGTTTTACTATTTGGACTAACGAACGCCCCATATTTATTTATGAGTTTGATGAATGGGATGTTCCGAGAGTACTTGGACAAGTTTGTCCAAGTATTCATTGACAATATCTTGATTTACTCTCGGATGATGGAGGAGCATGACGAGCACTTGCGATTGGTACTACAGTGTCTGCAAGAGAACAAAATATATGGGAAATTGTCTAAATGCTCATTTTACCAATCAAAGATTCACTACTTAGGACACGTCATCTTCGGCGAAGGTATCGTCGTGGATCTAGCAAAGGTCGAGGCTATAATGGAATGGCATGTTCCGATGAATGTCCCAGAAGTGCGTAGCTTCATGGGTTTAGCAGGATACTATCGAGGGATTTTCAAAGATAGCAAATCCGATCACGGAATTGCAAAAGAAGAACAATAAGTTTGTTTGGACCGAAAAATGCGCAGAGTCATTTCGGAGGCTCAAGGAGTTGTTGACAACAACATCAATACTAAAGGTCTCTGACATGGATGCGGACTTCTTGGTATGCACTGACGCATCCAAGGAAGGCTTAGGCGGAGTCTTGATGCAAGATGGTCGAGTGATCGCTTACATCTCGAGGAAATTAAGAAGGCATGAGGAGAACTATGTGATGCATGATTTGGAGTTGTTATCCATTGTTTATGCCTTGAGAGTTTGGAGACACTTCCTTATTGGATGAAAATTTGAACTAAAAACGGAGCATTGTGGACTACAACACATCTTTACACAAAGTGACCTGAACATGCGACAACGGCGTTGGTCGGAATTGCTTAGCGAGTATGATTTCGAGATTTCTTACATAAAAGGAACAGTGAACCGAGTGGTAGATGCATTGAGTCGGAGACCATGCATATTTTCGATGTTGCCTCTTCAGATGAATCTACGTGAAAAGATTCTAACTTTACAGTGCGACGATGACTAGTACAAAGAGGTCAAGGATTTTATCGGACAAACCACAATGATGGTACCAAGATTTGAAGGATTTACATTGGACGACAATGGACTATTGAGATTTAAAATCGAATTTATGTACCACTAAACAACGAGTTGAGGAGTTTGATCCTAAACGAGGCTCACAGAGTAGTGTACATGGCTCACCCAGGGGTCATGAAGATGAGGATGGACCTTAAACCCTTATTCTTATAGAAAGGAATGAAGGCAAACATAGTCAACTATGTGTCCAGATGTCTAGAATGTCAGCAGGTGAAGGTTGAACATAGACATCTAGTAGGATTACTACAGCCTCACATTATTCCAGAATCAAAATGGAAGGTCATTTCGATGGATTTCATTGTTGGATTGCCACTGACGGCAAGGAGACATGACTCAATTTGTGTGGTAGTCAACACTCTTACAAAGAGTGCTCATTTTATTCATGTGTGTACGACGTATCAGGCACCTGGCATAGCTAGATTTTTCATCAGTGAAATTGTGAGGCTACATGATGTGCCTAAGAGGATTATATAGGATCAAGGATTGGTGTTTACCAGACAATTTTGGACTAGTTTCCAAGAAGCATTGAGAACCCAACTTAACTTCAGTACGACATATCACCCGGAGACAAACGGACAGACCAAGCGAACAAACCAAATCGTCAAGGATATGTTGCATATGTGCATGATGGACCAACAAAAGCATTGCGAAGAATTCTTGCCACTGGTAGAATTCACATATAAGAACAGTTACCAAAGCACCATTAAGATGGCGCCTTTCGAGTTTCTTTATGGGTGACCATGTCGGATGCCTTTGAGTTGGGATCGGCTTGAGGATAGGGTCATGGTGGGACCAGAAGTGATCAAATAAATGGAAGATCAAATGAAAACATTAAGACAAAGGATCAAAGAAATGAAGGATCGACAAAAGAGTTATGTCGATGTGCGTCGTGTCGACCGTAGTTATGAAGTTGGCGATCGAGTCTTCTTGCGAATAAAATCACATAAGAGTTTGATCAAGTTTGGAAAGGGAGTTAAACTCTCTCCTAGGTTTGTGGGACCTTTCGAGATTGTGGAGAAGAAGGGGCCCGTGGCCTATCGACTAGCCTTGCCTGATTCTTTGAGGTGTATGCACGATGTTTTTCACGTATCTTTTTTGAGACATTATATTAGTGATCCTACACATTTTATTGACATGAGTTCCTTGAAGGTATCAGATGGGCGGACGCTCATGGTTGAGTCAATATGCATCATGGATCATCGCATTCAACAATTACGACGTCGAACAATAAATCAGGTCAAGGTCCAGTGGGACAACTATAGTCTGCACTCGACGACATGGGAGAACGCATATGATATGCACTAGCAGTTTCCATTTTTGTTTGATAGATAGACTTATGACACTGTGATACACATTATTTCAGCACTTATATACTGTGAAACTTCGAGACGAATTTTAGACCAAGAGGGGGTGTATGTAACATCCTGCTCTTGTGTGCACTGAGCAAACTTATTCTTTGAGGACACTTGCTTGCAAGTGGTCCAGATTATTATACTATTGCTCATTTGATTATGATTATGAGGCATTATGGATGTGATTATATGTTATTTTGTGTATTTACATAGATAGGTGCTATTGACTGGGTTCTCCTGAGTGTGCAGGACTTGGACCTTGAGGATGTAGAGGCATCGATGAAACCCCTTGGACTCTGAATCGAGTTAGGGAGTGAACTATTGAGGTTGATTGTTGTAGATATGACATATGTTCATCTGATTAGATGTTATGAAGATTGATTATTATTGTTGACATGATTTGTTGATGAAGCAGGCTGATGATAGCTTGTCGACCAGACTCACATGTGGAGTAGAGGGGTCATGCATGACAACCAGAGATGTTGAGGGAGAGGTGTGGACAGCAACCCTGCCATAGCCTACTAGCACTCTCGTCGTGGCTCGAATTGTAGGTTAATGATTACCTAGTTCGAGAAGACCCACGATGTCATGAGAACATACTACGAAAATCGCTCACGATGATTCTAAGGGGAACACAATAAGGCAAGGGCCTTATTCTTTAGAGGCCCTTAGTCTCCCACAAGATCACCTGGCGAAATATTGACTCCAGGGGTTTTTGATCCAAGTCAGTCAAGAGGTGAGTGGCTCCCTTGGAGCACGTAGTCCGTTCAGAAGAGCATGTTGCGCAAGGAAAATGGAAAGATGTGAGTGGAACCCTTGGAGCACGTAGTGCATCCTGAAGGGGATGTCACGCAAGGAAAATGGAAAGAGGCGAGTGGCACCCTTGGAGCTCGTAGTGCGACTTGAAGGGCGCGTCGCACAAGGAAAACAGAAAAAGGTAGGTGGCACCCTTGGAGCACCCAGTGCATCTTGAAGGGCATGTCGCGATTTCAATGGGTAAGTGAATAATCCTAGTCGACCTTAAAATGAATGGCGTGATAAGTAAGATTAAAAAAAAAAATCATTTTCCCTAATAAAAATGTCGCCCAGCCTACAAAATTAAAATCTAGGTCTAAGTGATACTTGTGGTGAAAAATAACAATAATAATAATAATAATCATAATTAAACATGTGACGAAAAGGGGGTAAGAAATTCAATTAATTTATTAAAATCAAATTATATTGAGGGATTAAAATTTTAAAAGGAAATTGATTGTTTTTCTACATATGCTAATTAAAATGTATTAATTAAAAAGAAAAAGGGGTAAAAGCTTATTTTTCTACACTTGCTGATTTGAGTTTTAGTTAAGAAGGGAAAGAGGGAAACTAAAAAAAATAGGAAACTAAGGGAAAAAGGGAAGGGTAAGGAAAAAGTTGACTCTCTGACATAGTAAGGAATCTTGCCTTAAAAACCTTCTAAAAATGAACTCAACTAGGAAATTAGTAAAGGCGTGAGTCATTTAAAATGTGTAAAGGAATATGGGGACACCAAGGAGCGATTTTAGGAATTCTTTTAGGTGGGTGAGGGAAATAGGAGTAATTAAATAATTAATGAAATTAATTTCTGGTGCAACTAGGGGAATGGGTGACGTGTACGGGGGAGGTTTTTTCTAAATTAAATTAATGAAAAATAATTTAAATGAGAATTTGGGAAAGAAATCACTTAGAAACTATATAAAAAGGATGGAGGAGGAGGAGTATGGATCTCTTCTTTTATGTGTAACGTTACGCTGCAAAATTTTTGTCTTGACTGACTTATCTTGTGGGAGTTGGGATACCTTGCTTGGGTAATGAGTGGTAGCTCGACCTGTTGAGGCGAACTGGGTGCTAGTTGTTCTTGGTTTAGTGTGTGTGGCCCCTTTGCGGCTTGGGGAGCTTAGGGGCAAGAAGAGTACCCCTGACGTTGGCTGGAGGTACCAGTGAAGTCACATCGGTCGGCAAGCGGGCGCTGGATGCAATGCGTGGGGGACAACAACTCGGAGTTGTCACCTTGGGCTACGGTACGCATGTTTTTATTTTGAGTAGTATATTAATATTGTTATTGTGCTTCCATTACTGTACTTCTATTGTGTAATAAAAAAATGTATTTTACTCAACGTTTTTAATCGAGAACTTAAAGTGTCATAATTTTATGCTCGATGCATTGAATTGATTTCCTTGGCAACCGATCCCTGATTGTTATGACTGTTATGTTTTCTTTAATGATTATTATGAAGAGATTGTGTTTTATCTTCCGTTCTCATACCTAGATTATCATTCCACGCCTCAGTAGTTGGATAGGAGCCGAATCGACGGTCGTCACTTCGGTGCATAGCGACCTATAGATTCTAATGTCTTATTTTTCTGTGCGTGAATGATGAGCAAAGGATTCTTTTTCCCAATTGGCTACCCCTGTTGATTGTTCCTGGTTGATGGATTGTTTTGCGTCTTCTTGCGATTGAATACCTCTGCGTATTGTTTATCTTTTATCTCTTCGTTTTCACCCACATTTACCCAACATTCAACCCACTCTCCCTGGCATCTTACACACAACAATTGAATTTTAAATTGCACCACAACTCCCTCTTTTACTCTGCGATTTGGATACGTAAACACTACGAATCTGTGGCTCCTTCCAATCCTTCAACCATGAAATTATCCTCTGCGATTGATTATTTTGGATGGCGAATCTACCCTACGAATTTACCTTTATTTATACATTTTAGACTGTGAATTTACCCTTCATCATGTAGAGATATTTAATTTATTAATCAGTAGTTGCTTATACATTTTAAACTTGGGAATGGACAACGCCCCCTTTTTTTCTTACCTTATGACTGAGATTGAGTCTTCATGACAGTGTTTTTTTTTCCTTTTATTTTACTATGATTTCTTATAATTAAACTCAGCAATTTGTTTTCTTTGATGAAACCCAACGCACTTGATGATAAAACCCAGTGATCGCCTTATTATATGCATGCACTTTTAATGAACTCCTTGTCAGTGATATCTCTTCCCTTGTTCCTATTAAACAACGATTTTCCTGTGCACGGATATATGTTGCTAGCAGGGTGATTTAATCCAACGATTTTACATTTGTTATGATAGCCATTGTAATAACAGCAACATTCTGGACAGTAAACCAATATTGTTGATAGCTATTCAATCAAAAGCGAAATTAGATGCATGATGCAGCGATACCAGGCATTAATAAATGATAGTAATAATATTCATTGCGCCCCTTTTTTTTTCCCTGAGAATGATTGTGTTTTACCATAAGATGACTGAGTTTTTCCCCTATGAATGCCTGTGTTTTTTTTTTAAAGGACAACAACATCAACTTTTATTGCTCGGTGCTTGCATCTCTATTTGTGCCCGCAATACCTCCATTTACGGATTGTGATTTGAGCATTTAATGGACCGCGATTTACCTGTAATATGTGATTGTGAATTAAATACTCGTTGACAATGTTTTATATAGAGCATTATCTCTGCGTGTGGGTTAGACAACATGCATTGAATGGATAGACAATATTACCTTCGTTTTGAATAGAAAACAAATCTTTTGACAAGGTTGAATATATATATCTAAGTTTTATTTAAAACATTCTATTTATAGTGATCTACAACAAATGTATTGAATTTATATAGCAATCTACAGCATTATCAGCATAGAGCGATATATAGTTGTCTAAAGGATAGCAACATAAATTAGACAGCAATATCATCATTCATATCATTACTGTTAAAATATTTATTATCTATCATTAGTGTTAGACTTGCTAATGTTAACAACGATTTATTGAATGGTGGCATCGTATAGACAACCCTTCTTATTGCGAATGTAATAGACTGCATGTAATTTGTGAAGTGATGATCTTAGTTTTAATTGTATATTCTGCACAGTGATTTTAGACAACAATAATATATTTTATGATTTCTTTACACAGTGATAACCTACCTTTGGACCGCAAATGAATGGTCGATAGTGTTTTTATATAGATACAGTAACTTCTTTCTTTAGACAATGATTACAGTGTTTTTCCTCGACTTTTCTTTTATTGTTAAGTTGTGAATTATGTGACAGCAGCTTACATATTAGCGATATATTGGATTGATAAGTCACAACAATTACTTGTAATCGATTTATTGTTATGCGAATAACTTGGTTTTCAGTTGCACTAAAACTATTTTATTCGATATACAGTTCGAGTCCTAAAAGATAGCAACTTCATGAGATACAATACTAGTTTCAGTTTTAAAGGAAGGTGGTCTACACTTATCTAAGTTGGAAATTGGACTATAGTGGCAACGAACTATTGTTTAATAATAATCATTTAGTATGTACAGATTGATTTTATTGCGCAATGAATTTATTACGTTGTATGAAAGTGATAGTCGTCTTAATTGACTTGTCGATTGGGTGCTAGGGTTAGTCGTCAGGGGTTAGATAGTTAACTTGATCTCCTGGCACATTGATTTTAGCTTGTGTTGAGGGTCCAGTTATGTTATTGTGACATGGTTGTTGTCGCGCCTATCACCGGGAGACCGCATGATTCCTAAGGAGGGGATCATTGCACGCCCTAACGGATAGAGGAAAATGATCAACTGGTCAGAGTCTGTGCTACCCGTTGTGAGCGTTTGTTCGTTGTACTTGGTATTGGTGTTTATGTAACAACTTCATGCGTTGGGTTTGCATGCCATAGAGATTCGAGTTACCAGTCGTTGAGGTTGTTGTATCAGGATTGTGGATGTTGTCTTTAGCTTGTAGGCGTTGTCATGTTTGTGTCGGGCGAGTAGTCATTTCTACCTTTGATTTACGCATGTTTCGCCCAGTTGTTCATTGTGCTAGTACGTTGAGTTGTTGTTGTCTGTTGCATGATCCACATACGTGTGTTCGTCATTCAATGGTTGTGTGTTTCAACTGTTTTCATCATTGCCTCCCTCCCAAAATAAATAAAAAATAAAAAAAGAGAGATTTTTTGCACTTTTTGCTTCTATTGTAGTCGTAACGATAGGGGTCGTTACATTGTCAGTCCCTTCCCAAAATAGTTGAGTAGTTACTCATCGGCATGTCAATTACTTGGATATTGATAGTTGTCCTTATGTCGGGATGTGCACATAAAAATAGGGTTACATCCTTGATTTCACCTATCGTTGATTGCTGCAAATTATTATAAGAGAGCATGCTTCTAGAATTTATGTTGGTACAAAATAAGCCAAGCTCTTCCATGATAATTGTAGACATCACACTTGGACCAGATCCGCCATCAATTAGGAAATAGTGAGTTATTTTATCCATGATTTTTACTGAGATATAAAAAGGGGGGGGGTTTACAGGGTTCCTAAAACTATTTACACCTATCTTATTTACAGTTGAATCTTCTTCCTTTGACTCTTCAAATAGTTGGCTATGGTGGAAACCTTACCTTCCATAAAGTCCTTAAGATGCTTTTGTTGTTATGGGATGACAACCATGTTTAAAAGGGTAGCATCAACTTTGATATTAGCCAATTGGTTAAGGATATTGTACTTAGAAGAGGGAAGAGGAGAAGATACTCCTTGATCACTTGAAGTTCTAATAGTTTGTATATCAACACTTTGAGAAGATGATCTTGGGCAAGAAGAAGTGTGGGGAAGATTAAATTTGCTCTTGGTAGTGTAAGATTTATTCATGTTATTGACTACCATAACATACTCTGGTTAAGCCCAATCTAAAACAATGATCGTGGTATCAGGGCTTTTTCCAAAGATCTTATCTCTAGCATTTCTTTTAACTTCGCAGGTGTTCTCATCACGATTTTCTTCACAGAAGTTAAACCAAGTGCGAGTCATTTTGGCCTTTGGCTGAAAAGTACTTTCATTGGTATTTAAAAAAGGCGCTAGGGAAGAAGAAGAAGCCTCGGGGGAAGTGGAAGAGGAAATTCCTTTTCGTTCGTAGGCTATCATCCTATTACTCATATCTTGCATGAGTTGTAGAATGGCAGACATGTATGTTTTCTTGACAAAGTCTCCCTTAGGAAGCCCTGTTCTTTCAAGTTGTTCTTCATATTCTAGGGAAGTCTAAAGGGCAAAAACGAGATTGTTAATAGCATTTTCTTCAAATCTATGATGATACGGAGAAGGTAAAACATTATAATAATGCATGAATGCAGTTTGATTTTGAGGACAGGTTAGTTCGAGAATTTGATTATATAGCTTGGTGAAACGAAGGTTAAAAGACTTAATGGTTTCACCATCTTTATAGGCAATATTGTTGTATTCCCTTAACTAATCAAATAGACTCTTGGGTTGTCCATAAGTGGATTTGAACCAATAGACCAGTTCTTCCCAAGTTGAAAGGATTTTGGGCAAGAGACCAAAAAAATCTGCTACAACTTTCCCTTTCAAGAGAATTGACAAATAAACGCATGCAAGTATCGTTACCATTAACCCTTATGTTATGAAAAGCATTAGAAAATGCTACGAGGTGTTCATTTGTAGTAACAGTACCATTTCTTGAGAACCTAGGTAAATGATATTTAAATTTTGGTAATGGTTGGGTGGCTAGTGCGAGATTCAAGGGAGAAGACACGTGTCAAGGGGTGGTTGTAGCATCTTCCTCAAATTAGAAAAGTCCATATTTCTTAATGACCTTAGCAGGATTGGTAGTAGATTCGATAGAGACTTGATGACTATAGATACTACCAATCACAGATGAAGCAAAAGGTTGTGAGGAGGAGGAACCTTCGGTGCCACTACCACTACTCGAAGACGTCATATTGAAGGTTAAAGGTATGGGTGATGAAGATGAATTAGAAGAATCAGATAGAGTTCTCCTAAGAGCACTTTGTTGTGTTCATAAGATGATTTTGCTCCTTCCTATTTCAGAAATAGGGGTAACTTCGAGGGACAATCCTTTTCTTCTTCGAGAAATACGATAATTAAAGGACATGAAATAAAATATTAAACAGGTAAGAGGAAAGGTTATTGTTGATTTCTGGGTCTCCTTTGCCTGGCTTCCCAATGTTCACAAATATTTATGCCTCTTTCAATTACTTCCCAAGAGAGTTCAAGTTTAGCACGAGTACTAGAAGTTTCTAAAATAGTGTTGAATAAAGTCGATGTCATGTTGGTCTGGTCATCAATACCATTTCCAATATTGGGTTGTCTCGCAACAAGTACTGTCATGGAAAAAAATCAGTCGAAGAGTAACCAGACAAAACAGAAAAATAAAATACAACTGTGATACAATCAACCAAAGAGATATGGAAAGATCTCTTCAGTATGGTCACCAAATAAATGTTGAGGAAAAAGTATGAATAACCTTACTCAAGCATTTTCAGATATTGCTAGGCTAATGTAAGATAGTTGGGAATGTTACCTGGAATTTATAGCCTTTAATTCAAAACAATCTCTTAACCCACAGGTAATATGTAATAGGGACTAAAGTTGATTTTATATGTTATATGTGTTAAGGTTTAAGCTATTATTAGAGTTCTTTGCATTTCACTAGATAACAATAGCATAAGATAGGATCACTGAGAAATACACAATCACAAGAGACACATCATTTATCCTGGGAAACCCTCATGGGGAGAAAACCTAGCAAAACTTATTATAGATAGCCAATACAATGCCAAGAGATAACTCATATAAATACAAAAATTTCTCTCCCAAGAATCTCTCTCTCTCTCTCTCTCTCTCTCTCTCTCTCTCTCTGAAAATTTCTCCTCAAATGAACAAGTGAGTGTGTGTATAAATGAGGCGCTAGCCTCCTTATTTATACAACTCTGGCATGTGTGGAGGTGTCTTTTCACTGGCAGGGCCGACTTTTCAATCTGGGTGGTTGTAACCACCTTTAATATATTCTGGGACCTCTTTAATATATTTTGGGGCCGACTTCTTATTCTACCTATTACAATTATGTTTTGATCAATCCACAAAAGGGGATTTGGTCTTTTACAATAGCCGACATGACCAATCCGCAATAGGGGATTGATCTAATGAATAATACAACAATAATAATTAGAATACACTTTGCAGTTACATTATTTCAACACTCCCCCTTAACAACAAGGATATTCTATAACAGCATCAGGCGAGAGAGAGGACAACATCATCAACAACATCAGGTGGGTGAGAGGACATCATCATCAATATCATCTTGGAACACTAACTGGCGTATCTATAAATCATCGGAAGTTTTTCTCATCATCAACACAACACAGAGGTTGGAGCATCATCAACACAGCATGGAGTTGGAGTAGCATCATCATCCTCATCGATATGAGGCTAAGGTAACATCATCATCATCTTCAGCATTAAAGCTGAAATAATATCATCATTATCATCTTCAACAAAGACTCAAGAGCTGAAGTGGCATCTGTTAGAATATAATGGATGTGCTCGTTTTACCATTGACAATATCGCTATTGTCTCCCAACCATAGGCCAAAGCCACCCTCCGAGCACCTTAACCTTGACAAAGAATCACTCTGGAAGCAAACCCTATGCTAGATAGCCAAACAAAGGGTAGCGCACCTTTCCCCAAGGATAGTGCACCAACAAGAGTTGATCAGATAGTCCAAAGCCTAACCAAGAGATAGTCCAAGCCAAACGTGACATGTTAGTTGTTGCATCTACAATGGCAGCTCTCCTCCAAACCTACGCACAAAACTGGGCATTGCAGTGCACACAAGTGTTGCTCTGTAATTCTAAGACTGCCTGCCATAATGAAGACTGACCTCCTGTATTTATACTAAAACTGGCTAACTACCTGGGCCGACTTCTCATTCTGGGTATCTGTCTGTTCAGTATATATTAATTCTTCTGGCCGACTTCTTCTCTTGGAGGCTAATAACCTAATATAAATTATCCTCTAGAGCCGACATGTCTTCTAGGGTTATTAGCCAACTCATTAGGGTTTCTTCTTGCTTTTCGGAGTCTTCGATTCTCGTCAGGTTTACCTCTTGCAGCTACCATAATATCAACAGCATCATCATTATCATCTTCAACAAGAGCCTGAAGTGGCATCATCATCATCTTCAGCAAGAGGCTGAAGTGGCATCATCATCATCAACTGCATCGACATGTATTAGTATAACACTAATACATCCTCATCATCAATAACAGCACAAGGCTGATACAACATCAAAAGCAACAATATCACAACACAAAGGTTGGCAACACATCATCACAGCACGAGGATGGAAATACAACACGAGAATGGCAATACATCACAGCAATTAAGTTGTCACATCATCACATCAATTAAGTTGGCACATCATCACAGCAATTAAGCTAGCACACCACACAAAAATTAGGCTGGAAAACACCACAACAATTAAACTGGAAACACCACAGCAATTAAGCTGGAATCACAATACTAGACTGTCTTTACGTCACAGCCATTAAGTTGGAAGCACAGTACTCGAATTGCTTTTCGTCACAGCAATTAAGTTGGAAGAAAGATACTAGAGTAGTTTTATGTCACAACAATTAAGTTGGAAGCATAGTGCTAAGCATATCTCAACACAACAACTAGACTGGCTTTACGTCACAGCAATTAAGTTGGAAGCACAGTACTAGGCATATCTCAACACAACAAATAGACTGGTTTTACATCACAGCGATTAAGATGGAAGCAAAGTACTAGGCATATCTCAACACAACAACTAGACTGGCTTTACGTCACAGCGATTAAGCTGGAAGCACAGCACTAGGCATATCTCAACACAACAACTAGATTGGATTTACGTCACAAAAATTAAGCTAGAAGCACAGTACTAGGAATATCTCAACACAACAACTAGACTGGATTATGTCACAACGATTACGCTGGAAGCACAGTACTAGGCATATCTCAACACAACAACTAGACTGGCTTTACGTCACAGCAATTAAGTTGGAAGCATGGTGCTAGGCATATCTTAACACAACACTACCCCCCCTTTCAAGGGAGGTCCTTTCGGACTATACCAAGCTTATCTCGAAAGTGCTCAAACTTTACATGAGATAGAGGCTTGGTCAACACATCGACAACCTGTTCATCTGTGCTAACATATTGGAGCTTTATGGCTCCTCTGTGCACCATGTCACAGATGTAATGATATCGAATCTCTATGTGTTTCAACTTGTCATGAAATACAGGATTCTCTATCATCTTTATGCATCTCTGGTTGTCAAATAGGATTGTGTTTGCTTCCATCTCTAGGTCGAATAGACCAGTCAATAACTTACGAAGCCATATAGCTTCGCAGTTGGCAGAACACGCAGCAATGTATTCTGCTTCCGATGTACTGAGAGCAATGTTGGATTGCTTCCTACTATGCCATGAGATCATGGCTGATCCCAAACTAAAACAACATGAAGTTCTCTTCCTGTCAGAGACACTTCCATCCCAATCGGAATCATGTACCCACTCAATGTGAAATCATGATCTCCATCATAACTGAGACCACAATCTAATGTACATTTAAGTTACCTCATCACATGTTTTGCAACAACTAGGTGAACATGTCTGGGTTCTACCAAAAACTGACTCAAAGTGTTCACGGCAAAACAGATATCTGGTCTGGTGTTCGTCAGGTACATCAGCGATCCAATGATCTGTCTATACAGCATGGCATCAATCAATTCTGACGAAGTGTTGACCAATAGCTTCAGCTTCGTTTCCATGGGTGTATTCATGGACTTTCACTCCAACATGTTGAATCTCTTCAAGATTTCGACTGCATACTTCTCTTGGTTAAGGAAGATCCTCTTTGGACTCTGCCATACCTCAAGACCTAAGAAATAATGCATTAGGCTAAGGTCTTTCATCTCAAATTCTGAAGTGAGCTTCTTCTTACATTCGGTGATGAGCTTTTCTTCTCCATTTAAGAATAAGTCATCCACATACAACAACAATATCACCGGCTCATCGTTCATAACCTTGAAGTAGAGGTTAAAATCTTCTTTACTCTTGGTAAAGCCTAAGCTCGTAAGAAAACTGTCTATCCTTCCATACCAATCTCTAGGAGCTTGCTTCAATCCGTACAGAGCCTTCTTCCACTTGCAGACATGAGACTTCATGTCTTCAACTTCAAATCCTTGAGGTTGCTCTATATACACTTCTTCTTCGATGACACCAT
>JASDQU010682291.1:3714-15320 GCA_032191745.1 Picea mariana | reverse complement strand
TGATCCAAGGGATAGATGCGCTGAGTTGAGGTGAGTAAGTTGGTGCAGTCAGATTTCTGAAAATCCAACTCTTACCCCCCTCAAACTTGACCAGCAGATTTATGGACTTGTACTTATGGTACTTCAGGTACTTCTGGGACTCTGGTTTTCTGTACTTTGTGAAAACTAGGGTTTCACTTTTCCAGAGATCTAGCCACTGAAAAGTTGTGCTGAGGATGCCAAAGTGATCCTTGAGGAAGGGCGCACTTTTCTAGATGGTTTTAGGGTTGAAATACTTCACCAACAAAAATCTTTAATTTGCATGTACGGCAACAGTGACGTTTTTCACTTTCTCTTGTTAAAGATGCTCTCTTCAGCTTGGCTCTGGTACCATGTTAAGGTTTAAGCTAATATTAGAGTTTTTTGCATTTCACTAGATAACAATAGCATAAGATAGGATCACTAAGAAATACACAATCACAAGAGACACATCATTCCTCCTAGGGTTTATGGGGGAGAAAACCCTGCAAAACTTCCTTATTATAGATATCCAATACAATGCCAAGAGATAACTCAAACAAATACAGAAAGACCTCTCCCAAGAATCTCTCTCTCTCTCTCTCTCTCTCTCTCTCTCTCTTCTCCAACTGCAGCTCCAAAACTTGCTCCTCAAATGAATAAGTGAGTGTGTGTGTCTAAATGAGGCTCTAGCCTCCTTATTTATACAACTCTGGCACATGTGGAGGTGTATTTTCCCTGACACTTCTCAATCTAGGTGGTTATAACCACCTTTAATATATTATGGGGCCGACTTCTTATTCTGCCTATTACAATTATGTTTTGACCAATCCGCAAAAGGGGATTTGGTCTTTTACAATAGTCGACATGATCAATCCGCAATAGATGATTGATCTAATGAATAATACAACAATAATAATTAGAATACACTTTGCAGTTACATTATTTCAACAATATGTAATTGTACAAAAGAAAGAAAGCAAAGGTATACATAAGTGTGTACAGGAAAAGAGACGAGAATAAAAGTAAAATCTGAACAATATCATTAAGATACGCATGTGAAACTGAAGTCAAAAATCTAATTTTTATATTAATTTCATTTTGAGATGCAAAGAAAAATTCTCTTTACAAACCCCTGCGAGGGTGGGGCCAAAGTCAGATTTAGAAGTCTTTGATGGACACCATACAAAAAGACTCTGACAACAAAAGAAAATGAAGCGAAAGATCTGGATCAACTTTCCATAAAAGTGATGTCACTTTACTCTGGAAAATATCATTTATCAGTCATGAAATCTAATCCATAAACAAACAAGAATACACAGACTACCAAAGAAAGATCATAGCCTTTAAAAACAAGCTGCTGAAAGATATGATTCAGTTTTGAATCATGTTGTTTTCAATAAGACCATGTTGTCATCAAGATGGTTTAGCTTTCTAGTAAACTCAGAATGAATAAAGAAAAGAAACATCTCACAAGTACAGAGCAGACCTTATATCAAAAGTTCTTCTTTTGTACCCTCCCCCTTTGTCTCTTCGATTGATTGAGTTTTTATTCTTTCTCAATAAGTTATAGTAGTTCAACTACCTTTCTTTTGTTAAGCTTAATTAACTTAACTAATTAGTTGAAACAAATAAATAATAATATATAAATAAGGGTCTATTTAAATAATAACTAAATAGGTGGGACCCCTTCTCACTCCAATTTTCATTTCTTTAATAATCATCAAAACATGAAATATAATATCCCAAATATTTAACTCAAACATCCACCTTGTAACTCCCATCCTCATATTAATAGTCAAATATTTTAATATCAAAAATAAAACATGATTATATCCAAAAATAACATCATATCCACGTTGTCCAAAACAAATTTGTCTAAATGTGTATTTCTTCTCCAAAAATTATGTCATATCAATAAAAATTGTCCTCGAAAGAAAATAGCATTAACAACATTAAGAAAACATATTTTCTATGAGGTGGTTTGCCTCTTTTCACTAATGTTCTCTTTTGATATTTCTGTTGTTTTGTCTTCTATAACAGCATCAGGTTGTTTGGAACCTTGAGGATGGATTTCGTTGATGACATTGGAGCAATTATCCCTAAAGTGGAGATGGGAGGACACTGATTCGGAGGAATTTTCAGAAGAGTTAGGGGAATTGGCCACTTTTTTCTCTTTATCAATCTCTAGTTCGGGCATGGTAGTTTTAAGCCTTTTGATTGCATGTGAAGACTAAGTTGATGAAGTAATGTGATCAAATTGGGCATTTGGATTAAATAGCAGTGGACGAGGGGGAAATGGCAACGATAGTGTAGGCCAACCATTATGATGTACAGTTGGTTGATGGACGATCTCTTGCCAACCATCATTGGCAAGTAGTTCTGGTTGCATAGAAATATGAGGGGAGACACGGATACCAGAGAAATTTTGGTGTGGCTAGAAAGAAGGCCTCTCGGGCCTAAGTTGTAGAATTCCTTGGCCAACTAGATTGAAAAACTCAGCTTGGAAAAGTTGATTTAGTTCTTGCGGATCAATGTTAAAATGTATTGAGAATCGTGGCCTTCTATGGCCTCTTTGTCAATTGTTTCCTCTACCTCAGTTTGTAACTTTGTCATTGTTGCCCCTGCTAAAGAAACTCATCATGAAGCAATATTCCAATTAGAATATGAAAACTTTTAACAATTTATTCACTGATACTCTACCTAAATAAAATCAAAATGTTGGCTCTATCATTCACAACAGAAGCATATGCAATCCATCCATTAACACAACTTCACCAAATCCAATTTAATAATTCACTGCAACTAAACAAGGAATGATAGGGTCATTGAGAATATGAGGGGGTATATAATGAACGAAAAATGGTAGCATGAACGAGAATCAACAATGAACAACGTTCAAGCAACGCAAAGTCTTTTTCTTCCAAAAACAATATCTCCATGTCACAATTTCCAACCCAAAGTCATTATCCAATCCTCTTTAATCTTTTTGCTTTAAAAATAATATTCAAGATAACAGTACAGGGGATGGATAAATGTTATCAAGAATGTGACGAGCGTATAATGAGAGCAAGATGAAACAATGAACGGGAGTAATAGTGATTATTGTTCTGTTACAAGAAATAACATTTATTAACTTTAAAATCAACAATGCCAATATCTACAAAATCATTTGAATATCCATTGTTTATCATGCACATTTATTTCCAAAACTTCCACCAAATTTTGTTTGTGCCATAACACTCTTTTAAACTTCAACACACAAAATCCACAACCTGGCAACAATCTTTTTAAATTGCACAATATAAAACTCAAGTGAAATTTATATGATTATTAAAACAACTAATTTCATTTATCCTTTTAAACTATCATAAATTTATGTAGGAGATTATTTACAAAACAATTTAACTCAATCATAATCATACAAAATGTTTCAAACATCAAGAGAGGAAGAGAAACATAGAGCTATCATCTTTTTGTTATATAACATTTACATCACAACCTCCAATAACAGCTGCAAACAAACCGAGTTCGAAACCCCATGCGATTCTGGTAAGCATTGTTTCCATAACATTCCTACTAAACTCAAAGTCGACCAAATCACCTCATAAGAAAATAACAAACGAGCCACGATTTTGTGGGTGACATCAATCTTTCCAACTATTGGGTCGAATAGTTAAACAAGACTTTGAAACTGGGTTTATATTATTTACTTGCCCACATTATTGGGCAGGAAAACAAGCTTTGGGGATGACAAATAGGCATAAGCCTCAAGGTATGGCTGCAAGCAAAGCCAAAATATTTACTTCCCAGATTGACTGTAAGATAATACACAAAGCTCTATCACCTTTTAAAACAGTGGCAAGGATAATACGAAATGGTTGTGAGACTTCGAAAGTGTGGATACGCAGTAAGGATACAACACAATGATCATGAAAACGACTGTGGGTCAAATAGCTCGACAAAAATTTGAATTTGGCTTTCCTTTTATTCATTCACCTGTATATTGTAAGAGAAGAGGCCTGGACCAAGCATATAGGCGTAGGATTTGAAACGTGGGTTGCGGGCAAAGCAAAACCCGACTCTTTTCCATCAAAATGGCAAGAAGATAAAACACACAGGCCACCCATAACATCCAAGCCATGGTAAAAATAAGACTGCACATCCTCCAGGGTAAGGGTGCTACACAATAGTCATTAGACCCAACTATATATTTTAATTTACAGAGGAAACCCTAAAAAAGAATCATATGAAATGAGCGAAACTGAATCATCTTCACCCACAGCTATTTGCCAACCGCCACATCATCGTAATATCACCTTCACTCCAAGCATATACAACCACGTATTTCAAACAGAATAAAATGTCGAAAGTTATTGTCAGTTTGAAACATTGAAATGCCAACAAGAAGAATACCAATTCAAAATGTGAGTTACACGACCAAAATGCCCACAGTAAATCCATTAAAAGCTTCGGAAAACAAACACATCTTGCATGCAAACTATAAGACCCAACATAATAATTTTATCTAGAGTTGAGTTAACCATCATGAATGGAGAGATAAGAGCCAACATACATGTAAGAAGAATGCCAGAAAGCTTAAGAGCACAACTATTTTTCCACCAACGACCAACCACAATTGAAGCATTGCTAACCAGAGTAGCAAAAAGAATGCGAGGAGAAAGTGAAGGTGGTAGCTTCGAGGTAGGGTAAGAACGATGTGCACTAAATGCACGTTGTTTCCCTTCTTTTCTCATTTAATGTTGTAACACCCTGTTTCCCCCAGTCTGTAAAATTACTATATTGGCCAAGAACTATGGCAAACTCAAGGATGTGAATATTTGATTTGATGGACCTTTGTATAAAAGGTCAATGAATGTAAATATGTTATGAATATGTGTTGCATGATTGTTGGGAGGGGGATGTGCTGAAAGAGACCACGATGGCTAATGAAAGGTGGTGGAAGGCACCTGGAATGGTGGCGTTAACTTCCACCGAACCAATTCGGTATTGGTCTTTACTGGCTCAAAGACCAAAGCTTCTCTCTGACCCTGGAATGAATTACTCGCCAGGATGGTAGGTGGGGAGGCTCCTCATGAGTTAATGAGGGGATGGGGGTGAACCGCCCATCCATAGAAGCCCTCAGACCTGACCACGGACTGGGAAATTCACGCCACATGCAACCTTGCAGAACAAGGCAAGAAAGGAAGTGTGGAGCTGAAAATAGGGGAGACAGAAGAAACTCTATAGGGACAGGGAGAGAGTCCCGGACAGCGGAGAAGGAGAGAAAAACCTTCGTTCTGGACCTCCGTGGAGCTGGAAATAGGAGACTGAATCTCCAAGCATCGTGGTCTAGCTCGGGGGTGAATAGTGGTAAATCCATCTGGATTAACTGAGCCTACGATTGGGTGGAAACGAGCACCCCTCTCAGCAGTCGCAACATGCCTAGTGTTTTCCTGATAAGTGGCATGTCTTGTAATTTAAATTAACCTATCACGAACGTATGCTCCTGTTTTATATGCTCATGAATGTTTTTCTGTATAAAAGGGTTTGCATGTGTTTGATTTGGGAACCATGGATGCATGCTTATACTAGTATGACCATAATCGATCTGGGTATAGAATAAATAGGTTCAAGATACGAGTTTGTGCCCCGAAGGATTGTCCCATCCACTTCACCAGTGCTACGCCCTGGTTTAATTTCCCTCCCGAAGGCATTTCTCCCAGGAAGTTCCCTTACACTCCAGAGACTGAACGAGTCCCTTGGAAGGACTACCAGGATAATAAACTCACAGGTCTACCTTACTCCTACCACAGTGTTTATAGCTCGGTGAATTAGGAAGGCTTTTAATTAGGTCACCAAGCCTAGGGATAGTTTAACCAAGAACCCACCTGAAGGATTTGTCGGAGTTCTATTACCTGTCGACCTTAACCTCTGCGTAGACAGGAGAATGGACTTGGCAACATTCTGAAAATGGACTTGGCAACAAGCTTAGCGGGAATGGTTTTCGGCATTTCGGCATTTCGGCACCCAGAAGACCAAAGGGCCAAAACCTTGTCTTCGCCAGTTGCGAAGTCCCGGTGCGCGAAATCCCGAAGCAGCTTAGCGGGAATAGTTTTCGGCATTTCGGCGTTTCGACACCTGGAAGACCAAAGGGAAAGAACCCTTGTCTTCGCCAGTCACGAAGTCTCAGTGTGTGAAATCCTGAAGTAGCTTAGTGGGAATAGTTTTTGGCATTTTGGCGTTTCGGCACCCGGAAGACCAAAGGGCCAGAACCCTTGTCTTCGCCTATCGCGAAGTCCCGATGTGCGAAATCTCGAAGCAACTTAGCGGGAATAGTTTCGGCATTTCGGTGTTTCAACACCCGGAAGACCAAAGGGCAAGAACCCTTGTCTTCGCTAGTCGCGAAGTCCCGGTGTGCGAAATCCCGAAGCAGCTTAGCAGGAATAGTTTTCGGCATTTCGGCGTTTCAACACCCGGAAGACCAAAGGGCCAAAACCCTTGTCTTCGCTAGTTGCGAAGTCCCGGTGTGCGAAATCCCGAAGCAGCTTAGCGGGAATAGTTTCGGCATTTCGATGTTTCGGCACCCGGAAGACCAAAGGGCAAGAACCCTTGTTTTCTCCAGTCGCGAAGTCCCAGTGTGCGAAATCCCGAAGCAGCTTAGCGAGAAGAGTTTTCGGCATTTCAGCGTTTCGGCACCCGGAAGACCAAAGGGCCAGAACCCTTGCCTTCGCCAATCGCGAAGTCCCAATGTGTGAAATCTCGAAGCAGCTTAGCAGGAATAGTTTCAACATTTTGGTGTTTCGGCACCTGGGAGAAAAAAAAGGCAGGAATCCTCGACTTTGCAAGTCGCGAAGTCCCGAAATGCGAAACTCCGAATCAACATAGTATGAATAGGATTTCGGGTTTTGGGGTTTGAAGAGTCGAAAGACTCGACCCCCTTTCTTTTCAAACTCCCGATTACCGAAGTCCCGATACGACTAGGACCGTCGGATCAGGGGAGAGACTCGCAGCCGTCGATCTCAATTAGAAGGTAGGATTTCGGGTTTGTGGTTCGAAGAGTCAAAATACTCAACCCTCGTGCATCGCTAAGTCACGAAGTGAGGAAAGGCGTCACTTGGCTTAGTCGGGGTCATAATCGACGTTCACATGGAGGTAAAACCCGCACTTGGTACTTGAGTTGTATAAGGCAGGTTTCCAATGAAAGAGCCGTCGGATTTGGCTTAGGGAAAGTTCAGACAAGAAGACCTAACCTGCGCTAGGACCTCGTAGGAACTCGGGGATTATGTCCCTTGAGAAGTAAGAGAGAGAAAAAGTCGAATTAATCCATTATGCCATCGTGGATGTGTTACAAATTGGTATCAAAGCATGGTTACAACACTTGGCCTACTTGGGCTCATGAACGGATTGCGCAGAAGCTCCATTCGAAGTACTCATAAAAAGGAGTAACTCTTTATCTTGACCCCCTCAATTAAAATTCGAAGTTAAGGATGAAAAACTCCTATTGTGTGTATGCATGTGAAAAATATGAATTATGTGCGGGTTACGAATGTATATAAATATTGACTAACAACAAGCGTTTTTCTTTTGCACACAAGAGGACAATCAACCGCGAGAAACTACAGACGCACGAAATGGTGACTCACCACGAGGTGGGGGAGGGCTCGCACAATAGAGACGAAGAGTCTGGCGAAAGGAGGGCGGTAGGGACCCCTCTAAATCTAGCTGAGACTGTGAGGAGCCTCATCGTCGAATTACAGAGCTGCAAGGCTGACAACGAGAGGATGGTAAAAGAGCAAGAGAAGCAAACGGAAATTAATGCAGTTTTACTGCAAATTTTATCCGACATACAAAGACAATTGCAGCATGAACCTGACACCAATCACATGGACCGATGACAGACAAAGAAAAGTCGAAGCCCACCTGAGATACAGAAACGTGGTCATGTAAGTGGCCACACTGAGAAGAGCACCTCGAGAAAGGTCCACCCCAGAGATAAGGGACAAGCATCGGATGATTCCTCTGGAAAGGAAGTCGGCGACTCGGAGGGATCTTCTAGCAGCAGAACTAGTTCTTATTCTCGAAGAAAACGGAAGAAGCAAAAGCTTTACAAGTGTCATAATCTCGAAGAATTCAAGAAGGCCAAACCACCCTCCTTCGATGGTGAAATAAAGAAGGGAGAGGAAGCGGAGGCCTGGATGCTTGGACTAAAGAAGTATTTCAGAGTCCACGACTTCTCATAAAACTTGAATGGAAAGGCTTCCATTTGGTGGGAAGACCTTAAGAATGTAAAAGGGATTCACGAAGAGGACTCGTCTTGGGAATGGTTTGAGAAATACCTCAGGAAGAAGTATCTCTCGGAAAAATATTTCGACGAAAAGACTAAAGAATTCTATGAACTCAAGCTGGGGCAATTCACCATAGAGGAATATGTCAGCAGATTCCTCGAGTTGCTGAGGTATGTACCCTATATAAAAGCAGAAAAGACAAAGGTGCAACGATTCATCAATGGACTACCTAAGGACTATTAGAACAGGCTTGAATTTGATGAACCAAAAACCCTAGAAGACACTATCTGAAAGGCAAGATATTGTCATGAGCAGTTTGGACATCGGACAGAACCTCGCGAAGGCTGGAAGCAGAAGAATAGTTCGGGATTCCAGAAAAAGGGGTTTAAATCCCCAAGATTTAACTATAAAAAGAACTCAAGGATGAGCTTCCTAGCCCGAAGTGTACACCAGCAGAACTTTCCCTCCTTGGGCGGAAATAAACTTATTGGATCTACCCCAGTAAAGACTGATAACCCAAAGAGAGAACCTTTGAAATGTTGGGGTTGTGGAGAAGAACATCTACTAAGGGACTGCCTGCACCGACAACAGAACAACCGGGGAATTTACAGCGCTCAAGAAGCTACCACTGTCAATGACGTGGCTAGGAGTGTGCCGCAAATTTATGCAGCCTTGGACAATAACCAAGCTAACCACCAAGCTTCAGTGGTGGAAATAGAAGGTATGATCACCAACCATCTAGTGTCTATTATGATTGGCCCTAGTTCAGATTTGAGTTATATATCCCCTAAGGTTGTTGATAAATGTAAACTATAGCCACATAAAAATGCCAAGCCATGGTTGGTACAGTTAGCCACTAGCACCAAAAGAAGGGTAGCGGAGGTCATACCAGCCTACCAATTAATTATGGGTGAATTCCCCACCCAAGAAACCCTTAACATATTGCCCCAAGGATCGTAGGATCTGTTGATTGGTATGGACTGGCTAGCCACACATAAAGCCAGACTAGACTGTTACCATAAGACCTTAAAATGTGTAAGTAAAGAAGGAAGAAGGATAACCCTTCAAGGGATCCAAAAACCTGTCTCGGTGAGACAAATATCAGCTTTTCAGATGAGAAAGTATTGCAGAAAGGGATGTCTACTATATGCAATACAAGTGTTAAAAACAATTGAAGGTGACAAACCAAGCTTCGAAGACCACCCCACACTAAGAGAATATAGAGATGTATTTCCGGAAGAGGTATTGGGTCTACCTCCAAGGAGGGACATTGACTTCTTGATAGAACTTGCACCAGGAGTGGTGCCAGTGTCTAGGACACCCTACAGGATGAGCACACCTGAGCTAGTTGAGCTTAAATTACAACTGAAAGTAATGATGGACAAAGGCTATATCCGACCCAAAATGTCTCCATGGGGAGCACCAGTCCTATTTGTGAAGAAGAAAAACGACACCCTTCGATTGTGTGTAGACTATAGACAACTCAATAAGGTAACCATAAAGAACCGGTACCCCTTACCCAAGATCGATGACTTGTTCGATCAACTGGGAGGTGCCTCTATCTTCTCAAAGATTGACTTGAGATCGAGATACCATCAAGTCCGAATCAAGGGTGAAGACATCCACAAAACTGCCTTCAAGACGAGATATGGTCATTATGAGTTTGTGGTAGTGCCATTTGGATTAACCAATGTCCCTGCCACTTTTATGTGCTTGATGAACAATGTGCTCAACGATTTCCTAGAGAAAATTGTACTGGTTTTTATTGACGATATATTAATTTACTCCAAGAATAGAGAGGAGCATGAAGAACACCTTAGGCTTGTGCTTCAAGTGCTAAGAGAACATCAACTCTATGTCAAATTTAGCAAGTGTGACTTTTTCCAGAAGCAAATACATTACTTGGGCCATGTCTTATCTAAAGAAGGGGTAGCGGTAGACCCTAACAAAATCAGGTCTATCAGGGAATGGCCTACCCCAAAGGACATTTCGGATATCAGATCCTTTATGGGCTTAGCAGGATACTATAGGAGATTTATAAAAGGATTTTCCAAGATTGGGTGTCCAACCACTGCCCTCCAGAAGAAGGGGACTAAATTCATGTGGACACAAAAATGTGAAGAAAGATTTCAAACCCTGAAACATCTACTAACCCACGCACCCATGTTGAAGATTGCCGATCTCGAAGCTGACTTCCTCATGTGCACAAATGCCTGCAAGGAAGGGCTAGGAGGAGTCCTTATGCAAGGAGGAAGTGTGGTCTGCTATTAATCCCGAAAATTGAATGAGCACGAAGTCAACTATGTGACCCATGATCTAGAGCTGGCCGCCATAGTGCACGCTTAAAAAATGTGGAGGCATTACCTCCTGGGAAGGAAATTTGTACTTATGACAGACCACTGTGGATTGCGATATTTGTTTGACCAACTGAAGCTCAATGCCAGACAAGCTAGGTGGATGGCCCTCCTTAGCGAGTTTGATTTTGAAATCAAACATATTAAGGGAAAGGAAAATAGGGTGGTCGATGCCCTTAGTAGAAGTATGAAAACAATTCACCTGGCAATGGTGAGCACCTGTGAGACGAATGTCAAGGAAAGAGTCAAAAATGCACAAGAAACAGACCCATTCTTCCAGACCGTGACCTCGTACCTGGAGCAAGAACCCACAGGGATAAAGTATGAAGGCTACCAGATGATAGAAGGAGGTCTGCTCACTTACAGAAACAGATTGTATATTCCAGATTGTGACGACTTGAAGAGGTTCATAATGGATGAACTACATAAAAGACCCTATACCAGTCATCCAGGATACCAGAAAATGATCACGGCCACCAGGAAACAATTCTATTGGTCTGGATTGAAGAAAGACATAGCTGAGTACTTAGCCAAATGCATAGAGTGCCAACAGGTTAAAGCAGAACACCGACACCCAGCAGGATTATTACAACCTCTACCAATCTCGGAATGGAAATGGGAAACCATCTCCATGGATTTCATCACCGGATTACCAACCTCGACCAAACAGAATGACGCCATCATGGTAGTGGTGGATAAATTGAGCAAGTCCGCTCATTTTATCCCCGTCAAGTCAACTGGCAAGGCAATAGACATCGCCAATGTATTCATGAAGGAGATATCCAGACTGCATGGCATGCTGAAAGAGATCATGTCTGACAGAGACACGAAATTTACTTCCAACTTTTGGAAATCCCTGATGATTGGGTTGGAGACCAAGTTACTATTTAGCACAGCCTATCACCCTCAAACCGATGGACAGACGTAAAGGGTGAACCAAATATTAGAAGACATGCTAAGGATGCAT
>JASDQU010682290.1:46393-58530 GCA_032191745.1 Picea mariana | reverse complement strand
ATTTATTTTACACAAACAAAACAAAAGATGTTATTTTGTTGAACTAGAGATACAAGTAAACAATATAAAATAGAAAGATGATACAAATAGAAACATATAACTAACAAAATAGTCAAACTTAGTGCAAGAAACTTTAAATTGGAACTCACTTTGCTCCTACCATTTGATTTATCAATATTGTTGTCAATGTTCATTGAATCAATTGCTAACTCAAGAAATCAATCTACATAGCCAAGTCCTCAGAATAGGCCTTTCTACACATTGAACATTGGAAAACATCAATGTTAAGAGACAAAACATAATGTCACATCAAATTACATTAAATAATATCTAAAAAAAATATCATTAAATGGATAATAGGAATACCTTAATGAGCTCCTCTTGATTTCAATAACAATTTATTCTCTACTAAACAGGGAAAACCACGTTAAGGTGGAAGCTCATCCCCCCCCCCCGCATCACTCTAAATTCCCCATACCTAATCATGCATATTAATTTAAACAAAAAATATAGAACTAATAATTTATATTAATAAATTTTGTCCTCAAAATATTTACAATCAATTCCTTTTCGGTTTCTTCATTTAAATAAAATTCTTCATTACATCATCACTACTAACATCATATTCAACCCCTTCAGTTGTTGGACCCTCTTCTGGTCATGTTGCGTGACTATGACCCATCTCTACCATTGCATTACTTCTATTAATACAATGTACTACTGGACATTGTTGCACTACAGGGGCATCCACTAGAACAACAAAAATTGTAAAAGTACATGATTAGTTATTATTATGCATATTAGTTTTTCATTAATACAAATATTATGACTCTATTTTTTACCTGGAGGAGTAATCGACACCATTGGTTGAGTTGTCATCGATTTCTCTCCTTTGTGAGTACCAACCTCATATACATGCTCTTCCATTAAAACAAGAAATGTTATAAGTACACATTTTGAAACTAAATATTACTAATTGTCAATATATAGAATTGATTTTAAATACACATATCGTGATGGGTTTGTACACCACTAGAATCATGGTGTTCCTATCCAATATCATTGTTGAATGAACTGGGCTTTCTTGCATGCTTAAAAAAAATAGAAACATTAATTGATGTGATAAATCAACCATCTATATATGTAATTATGAGTAATGAACAATTACAGTCTTGTCATTTTACTTACCATCTTGCCCGAAGGGTCGGTTGATTGTGTTTTCCCCAATATTTTTCGATGTTAAACCACTTCTTTAAAGATGAAATTGAAGTCTATATTCATGTCTTATTTGGTGTCTGCACTGTTGAACATATCCCCCTGCATTGCATAATATGATGACTTTTTCATATTGGCCACAATTAAAAAAAAATTGTATGATGATATGAATAATATAGTAAAATTATTTGGTACTTACAATTCAAGATTTTAATCTTAGGAAACCACCTTGGACAAGTTTTTGTTTCCCATGTTTATCTATTCTTTCCTTGGTGACTTGTGACATGTTCGGGATCCTACGAAAAGTTTCAAATATGTACTTAGACAACGTGATTTTTCTATAGATCAACTAAGGAAAGTTCGGCATATTCAATTCAAATTATCATTTACCTTCCAGGACCAGGTGGTGTCTCCCCTTCATGTCTCAATGCATTATACTTTGCAGCCTCCAATATATTCTTCGATTCCCTCTCAGAAATGGAAACAGGATGATCATACTTAGGTTTTTTTACCAATTGAGTCCTATATTGATCTCTAACATATTTCAAATATGTAACCGCCTTCGAGGTGATATTTTTTTTGTTGAACAAATCACAAAACATTCTGACCAAATGGTTAATAATATCATCTTTCAATTCTTTTTTCTAGGAATTCCACCTTGTGTGAATGGTGGGCCCAAAAATATCTAAGGCATTTTCATCCAAGGTCCTATAAAAAATGTTGTTTCCTACAAAAATATATGATAATTAGTTTAAAATAATTTGAAAGATGTAGGTTTCAATATTTAAATAACAGAAATTGGCTAATATGTTAATAACTACCTGGGACTTGTGGAATCCTCAAGGGAACCAAGTTTTTGTCCATCAAAAGTTTGACCAATATTGTTCCCATGATTTGAACACATGTTTCTCTGAGATAATAGTGTGTAGACCCTTCTCCATGAGATTCACCATCTACTACACCATCATGTGTGCCATGGTATGGCGTGAATGGTGTGGGCATCTCATGGGCCCTAGAAGCTTAAATCGTTTGAGTCACACATGGAGAGTAAACTAGCCTCGAAGGTATGTGGCTCGTGCCAGGGTGTTGCGGGGTTTGTGCACCATTTCTACCAACAATGTACCCATGACCAGGATCTTATGTTAGTTCCAAATATTTTTGTATAAAGAAACCATTTTTAGTTTATCTCAGATAAACATATGAAATAGAAACTCATAAATTATTATATGTCATAAATAATCTATTTTAAAAAAATCTCTTATCGCATATTGATATACATTCTTCTCTAAATATCTCATTCTTTCTATGGTCTCCTATGTAGGCTTACAACTAGCCAATTTAAGGATTTCTCTATTTTCCTTTCGCAATCCCTTTATAATTGTTTCAATTGGGTTTAGGGAATCATATATTTCATCACCTTGATGATCGTGTTCTAGTGTGCTCATCCCGATCAACAAACAAACAATTTAATTGAATGATTGTCAACAATAATTCATATGAAAATCAACACTTTACTTGTTGTGAGCTGGTTGGTTCCTTCCGACAATCACCCTGCCACATGTCAAATCTTTTCATGTCTCTGGGGTACAAGATACCATTTTTCAATATATAATACAAGTATGGATTTCAATATACAATACGAATGGCCAATCAAATATCTCATAAAGGGAGGTTGCATACAAGCTGCAAATCAATGAGTATACCTTACATATTTCCAACAGAAACAAACCATGTGAACCTCAAAATTCAAATAATATATACAACTATTAAACGAAGTGTGAATATTTTCAAAACCTTAATAAAATATTAATCATCAAGCAAATAATTGGCAAATCACACATACATAACAATTAATTAATTTAGGAGAGATCTAGAATTCACACAATTCTGTATGCTTTGGAATTTACACTGAATATACCTTTGTAAGTTGATTCACATAGATGAGAAGAGGATTGTAAACATCAGGCACAAGCATCACAAGGTTGTCAAATATGATTTCAAGAAAATGATACACTAAGACTTCTCATTGGAAAGTTGGGAGGACAATTTGAATTAATCCCTTTCTCTGTTGATCTGGCCCGAATGGACAATATCCTTTATGGTTCCAGTGTAATTGGAATACCATTGTTGGAATTTGGTATATTTTAACTTCTATAATGCATCAATGGGTAATTGTAGAACTACAATTAGAATTTAGTGTTTCTTTGTATGTCATAATTTCATTGAAACTGAAGTTTATATGATTACATAAAATTACAAAATATTAAAGCATACATAAATGTCCATTAACAAACAATGTCAATATGAAGGTGAACACCTATCAACAAAGCTCCATAATCCATATGCAATATCTCTCATAGTTTCCTCACTGCAAAGAAACAAAGGAAAAGTTCTTGAAATGGAATAAGAGGTTGTTACACCTTGAAAATGTAGTGTTTTAACTTCTACAACTCTATATAACTTAGGGAAGACATGTGATCCCTGGGTTAGAATGGATAGGAAATAATTTGTATAATATAACACACCTCCTACAGTGGAAGTATCCTCACTCCAGTGTTTCTTATAACACAAGTTACAACAACCAAATGAATTGAATAGCAAGATGAAAAATGAAATAATTTGGAAAAATCCTAAGTTACCAGGACATGGATACATATACACCAACTTTTTGAAAATCCAAGATCCGAATACAGCAAAAAAATGTCTAGTACAAAATATATAAAAATATTTTTATAATTAAAAAAAAAATCATGCTTTATAAATTTATAATGCAAATATTTTGATCCTTGACAAATTTGCAGGCTGATTTCATATTCAATACAAAAATATTTGGGACTTCTACCAGATGCCAAAATTGGAAAACATAAAGTTTGAAGTCTTCATGTTTCAAAAAAATTCTATGTAAGAAAAAAATGGATAAGCACAAGTATTAATGTGGGCCATAATCCAACCATAATGATATGTTGCTTCCATAAATGCCTCCTACAATCTTGTAAGATAGAAATTAGGGGAGGTTTCAAATGAGACAGATTTTGGTTTTTTCTTGATCTTCAAAACTCTAGTACAATCCATATTGGTTATCTATGATGCCTTTGTAATGGGTTAGAAAAAAATTACAGATTTGGGCGACATTGATGGTATGGGCTATCCTCTATTGCTTGAGCTAGGGCCTCCTCTATCACTCCTCTGTCTCATTATCAGCCATATGTCATTATCTATCGCTCTATATCTCACTGTGTCTCCTTTTTTGGCTCTTGTAGTTAGGGTTGGGTCGGGTCAGTCAAAATGACTCGATGTGAGGGTCTTTCTCCTATTAGGAGGGTTTTGTTTGTTGTTTTCTTTCATTTTTCAATTTGATGCAGGTTTTCAATTTTGGTGGGTTTTACAAAATATGTATTATTAAAATGCCATATAATATAAAAAATATATTATACAATTTATCTTATATAATATAAATTGTACTATATAACAAATATATAACATGGTTTATAATAAAGTTTTATATATAATAAAATTTATATTAAAATTTTATATATAATACAATTTATGTTAAGGTTGTTGGGGTTATAGGGTTTATGGGTAAATGATTAGGTGTTATCAATTTTGGGGGTTAATTAGGTTTAAGGGGTTAATGGACTTAGGAGTTACCAACATTATGGATTAGGTGTTATAGATATAATTGGTTAGGCTAATATGGTTTTGTAGGTTAGTGAGTTGGGCATGATATAAATGGTCATAGTAATATGAAGTAAAGTGGTTACATCGATTAGGGATGTCATAATCGATGATAATGATGAAAATTATGATCATGATGATAATGATGACAATGATGAAGAAAATGACATTAATGATGATGATGATGATGACAATGACTGTTGGGCGTAAGCCTATTTTGAGGTAAGGTCTAATTTTGGAAGGTAAAACCCAAATTTATAGAAGAACAACTAGCAGGAAAATATATGTGGAATGAGGACTGTCAACAAGGGTTGGACACCTTAAAAGAAAAAATGGTCACAACACATATCCTAGTATTCCCTCATTGGGAAAAGGCATTTCGTGTGCATGTAGATGCATCAGCCATAGCACTTGGAGAAATTTTGGTGCAGCCAAAAGTAGGGGATTTAGATCACCCTATATCCTTTTCAAGAAGAAAATTGTCATAATCATAGCAGAATTACAACACCACAGAAGGAGAAGGCCTAGACATGGTATATGCACTTCAGAAGTTTAGGCACTATTTATTGTCATAAAATAATTAGTCAACAAACCAGTGATGCATAGGAATAACATATGTTTAACTATTCTTATTAGATCTATTCATATCCAATATTCTTTCTTCTAACTATGCCCTAGTTTTAAGACCAGGACAAAATCTATTAGACATACCTAGATCCATTCTTTTGAAACAAAAAAGTTCACTTATCTTACCTTTATCAAAGCACAAAGATTTAATATCTTACCTCTTTTCTTGAGATCTGATTCCTTTCTTAGCACAGATCGTAATAGTCAAGAAGAATATTGTGCACTAAAGCAACAGATATACGCAGAGAGCTTTCTTTTATTCAGTTCCTATCAATCACAGTTTCAGGTCATGACAACAAAACCATTTGTTGGCACAGGGGCAGACCCAGGGTTCAAGACTTCAACAACGCACCAACAAAACCCTAACTATCGGCCCTTTCTATAACCCCTGCGAAGCAGATGAAGTCTCACCCAAGGTAGAGGCAGGGGTGGTTGCAAGACTCAAGTGTCTACAACCTAGATGGGACATAGATCTGTGATTACAACACTTAATAGAGCACTTAGCAGTTAATATTAATCATTATTTAACCCTTATTCACATCGTAGGTCAAAACCCAAGTTATAGAGCATCATAGTACTCAAAAAGATCTAATACTTATAAGAACTTAACATATAGAAATAGATCAGATGTAGCATTCATTCACATTACAAAGAACTAAGCTACTGTATCAGATGCATCTAGCATATATCATTGCACTAAGAATAAATCACATCAATAACATAACAACTAAAATGCACAAAGCAACCACAACATAGGATATATGTGGTTCACCCCAGTGTGGGGCTACATCCACCAACTCCTCTCTTATTTATTGTCTTCTTTCAATCTTCTACAAGCACAGAGCCACAAGAACCCACTCCACATAGAATAAGAGATCTGCGTGCACCTCGCCAAATCCTCCTTCCCCAAGCTAGGTTCAAGCACAAAGCCTTATTACAATCTACACATGAGATTCTTACAATCACTTGCACTTAGCTTTGCAATTTCTTAACACACAATATGCATGAAGAATCCACAACTATTTGCACTTAGCTCAGCGGTCACATTACACATCTAGGTCTCTCGTCTACTTACATTGCCTATTTTTCTATTTATACATTACAAAAGTGCCTAAACATGGGTAAATCCATGGGCCGACATCCCATACCCGTTACATAAACCCTAACCCCAAAAATTCCCTAAGAAGGGGCCAAGATCCCATGATCTCTGCTTCACTTTATGTTTCACCTTCGACCATCCTGTCGAAGCCCCAAAATTGGTCAAACATGACCAAGATTCTCCAAAACTTGACCAAGGGCCAACATGCAACATTTGAGAGAAACACTAGGACATATAGGCTATTACAGGAAATTTATAAAAGGGTATGCGTAGATTACTGTGCCAATGGAAAAAATTCCAAAGAAGGATATCAGATTTCAGTGGAATGAGGACTGTCAACAAGGGTTGGACACCTTAAAAGAAAAAATGGTCACAACACATATCCTAGTATTCCTTGATTGGGAAAAGGCATTTCGTGTGCATGTAGATGCATCAGCCATAGCACTTGGAGCAATTTTGGTGCAGCCAGAAGCAGGGGATTTAGATCACCCTATAGCCTTTTCAAGAAGAAAATTGTCATAATCATAGTAGAATTACAACACCACAGAAGGAGAAGGCCTAGACGTGGTATATGCACTTCAGAAGTTTAGGCACTATTTACTAGGGTATTTTTCTATGATTTCCCACATTTGTTGTGGGAGTAGATATTGAGGTTAAAACATAACCACCTTACAAATCAAATAAGACAAATTGAGTGGAATCCTATGGAGATCTCACAGTTACAACAAGTTAACAACAAATTCACGCGCGTAGTAGATTTCCAACTAGACAGTATTGTTGTAGGATTTATCATTGAATTTGCAGTAGATACTACAAAGTCGTATAGTGCAGCAAAGAAGGAGTTTCTAAAAGGAACTAGAGGTAGGTATATCATATCATTGTATACTTCAATAGGGATTTTACTATATAAAAATGGTGTGATGACTATGGAATCAGACATCTAAACTTCCCTACATGCATGGGGAAGTGGGGAAGCACTGACAAGAGTTGGAGAAATGGAGGAAGAGATGAATAAGGGAAAGAATGAGGAATCCATGGACCTAATAATGATGGATGAATATTAGATAAAGAATATAATGGAAACAACTGGAAAGACGCATAGTGGAGTACCCTACCAATATAAAATGAATAATAAGAAGAAAGCCATAGCTGATAGAGAGGGATTGGAAAGTTATGAGGAAGAGGTAGAGGATCTTCGAGATGTGGAGAATATTGAGGAAATCCTATGTGTAACTTATGAAAGGAATAAAGGAGGTCCAAGGGTAGGAATAGAAGGCAAAAATCCAATCTAGATCCATATCAGTGTGGAACCCATAACCCCATGTGCGAATAGTACACCAAAAAGAACACCACCATTTAGAAAACCAAGTTTTAGTGGAAGAAAGACAGCAGGAAGTACATTGAAACAAGGAGAAGAAATTGGAGGAGCCATTTCAGGAAGCAGTAGAAAATTTTCTACACCATGCAGAGGTAGTAGTTCAACACAATTCAGGACAACAGGACATGATCCCATGATCAGGTTACCATAATTTCAGGGAGAGGCATCTGATGACCCTGAAAATCATTTATTTATCTATGAGAATATATGGGAAGTGATGCAGGAGCATCGTAAGTAGCCAGCCAAGCAACGTAAAAGGCGGAAGATAGATGGAAAAGCACCAACACGCGTTTTTTAAATGTTTTGAAATATTAATGAAGCGAATATTAATGTGATAGCTGGGGAAGTTTACTTACATTTAAATCTTAGATGTTGTAAATAGATGTTGAGCATTTCTCTCATCTATAGAATGTAAAGGCATTTATACATAATTAATGAAAATAGGTACATTTGAATTCATAGATTAGACAGTTTAGAGAGTAGGAGGGAAAACAGATATAGACACCCTCACCCTTGTATTATTGTATCATTAGAGGAAGAACATTGTTAAGAGCATTCATAATTTTGTAAGCTGGAGAGTTGTAGCAGAGAGATGTAGAGAAGAACCAATGTATAGGAGCACTTGAGTTAGTATATGAAGATTTGACTCAATATTAATGGTGTTATGATGTTTACTATTTACATTTATTGAATGGTATGTTTATAGTTGTTTTATTCTCTCTATTTATGCATTTGTTTCAATGTTGGGTTAGATGTGTGATTTCATGTTAAGTATATGAAGTCTGATAGAAGAGAAGAATGAGTTTCAATTGTTTCTCATCTTGAGAGTTCCTGCAAGGACTGCAAAGAAACTTCCACAAGGTGTGCGTTGACGAGAGTCTGAGTTTTATCTCAGAAATCTTAGGAGAGATACTGTTGTTCTCATACCATCAAAAGTGCTGCTGAAGCACAAAGCCGTGCAAGGTGTGCGCAGGCTAGTTGAAGCCTTAGAAGTTATCAACTAAGATGAATTTGGAAGGACTATTGTTGCAAAGAGTGCACAAAGTTGAGGACTTAAATAACCAGAGGTTATTTGAAAGATTGCCGCAAGGAGTGCGAGCAGGATCTCTCTTGGAGACTTAAGTTCACAAGTGAAAGATCAGGAGGGTTAGTACCTTTGAAGAGTACAAAGGAAGATGGGGAGAGAAATCATCACGCAAAAGTTAAGTTCATTGGAAGGATGCCAAGTCAGTTTGGCCAGAGATTCTTGAGGAGTGAATTGAACGGTCAGAATTATCCATGGAGAACTTGTGAAGTCGTAAGGACCATAGGATCCAGTGGAGCTGCAAGGTGGATAGGGGTTAGATGAACCCATCACTTTGGTCTCAAGAATAAACGTGGACCGTTTATTGTGGTCAGTTGAGCCATTAGATCATTTTGGAATTTCAAGTTTCGTAACGTTGAAGTGCAGACCAAAACATTTGGTCATTCACATTCCCGAACCGCAAAAGGGATTATCGCGTGTGAAGCTGAACGAGTGAGTTTCAACACTTCGAGAATTTGGGGTTCGGTATTTTGGGAGTCCTGATGACAAGGAGCTAGGACATAGTGGAGTGAAAATCCCGAAGTTGCGAAATGCGATAGGACTTTGGCGTGGAATTTCGAGATTTCGGCACTTCAAGTGTCGGGAACCAGAGGGGGCAGTGATTTTTGGAATCGAGAGTTCAAACTTCTGGTTCACGAAATCCTGAAGAGCGGAAGGAGAAAACTCTAAAAGAGGTCATGGAAGAATAGCTTAGGGCTCCAATCAGGTTTTGGCGTTCCGGGAGTCAAGAGACAGAGTTGCATGTCAACACAACTCCCGAAATCATGAAGAGCAAAAATCCAAAAGCAGGGTCCCAAGTACTAGTCGAAGCATACATGTGATAGAAGCTGAAAAAGGTGGTCGATCTTCGGTGAAAGTCCCGAAATACCATCGATCTTGCCAAAACGGGGAAATTTCAGAAACCAGGAAATCATAAGGGAAGAGGAATGAGTGTTGGTCGATCACTCAAGTCCTGAAAAACCAAAATAAGTGGCAACAAGAGGCGTGTGTTTTGCGCATTGAAGGATTCAACCCTCGTTGACATTTTGGGTTTTGGAGGTTGAAGAGACAAGGGGCTCGACAACAGGATTCACGAAATTGTGAAATCTAAAATCCTGAAAGGGAAAAAGCCCTGATCACATTTGTTGGTCGGTTGTGGAGTTACCGTCGGTGTTTGATCACGTAGGCATAACTCAAAAGGACCTATGGAACACACCTTTTTGTGTGTGTGAAGTATTCCCTATGGGGAACCCAAAGAGTCAATCTGACTCAGGGAAAGATTTGGATTGATCCTAAGACTAGGAGGTCGCGCAGAACTTGCTGAGGCAGGGGGTGCTGCATCAAGGAGCAAAAAAAATCACATATGAGGATACAAACTTGCACAGTTAGCTATCATGATAAGAGGTTGTGCATTAGATTTGTATATGAGCCTAGCTGTAAACAATCCATCGAGAGTAACAAGGACTATTGCATATGTGAAGAAACTATTAATCATTGAATTTCAAAATCCTAGCTCAGAAGATCAGTACATGAATGAGATGATTGAAATTAGGAAAAAACCAGGTGATTATTTGTGGAAGATTGATCAGAGGTTTAAATTCTTAAAAGGTAAGATGAATTATGTAATAATTGACATGAAACATAGGCACTTATTTGTTAACTCACTGTTACCACATTTGAAATCGCCCTTAAGACAACAAAATTTCCAAACTCAGGAAGAGGCTCTGCAAGTAGCCTAAAAACTAGAAGAGAACCAATATCAGAAGACAGATCCAACAATAGAGGAGATAAAGGAAGATTTGAAAAATCTTACATTTCAAATGAACCAGAATAAAGGAAAAGAGAAAAGAGAAGTTGTTTGGTGTACCACATGTAGGACATAAGGTCGCAATAAGAATGAATGTCCAACTTTCATGTAGTACATGACAACAGGAGTACCAAACCTTTTTCCAATAGAAGGACCATGGTGTGAGATATGTAAGACACATGGGAATGATCCATATCATTTCCCCATGATGTAGAAGTACTAGACAGTACCCAAGAGTTCATAATGCAATTTTTGCAAGTTAGTGGGCCATAATGATAAAGATTGTAGGACGATGCATCTCATGAGGGAAAGAACTTCAGATACCTATAGGGTGTAGGAAGAAATGATGACTGGGAAAGATGCACCTCAATTTAACCAGGTACCACCTCTATACAACACTATGCAGTATTTAGTATAACATTGTACAACCACAATATAATAACATGTAGCCATAATATAACCTCGTGTAGTATAATCAGGTACCTCAGTATAACACACAACGAGGAGATCGAGCTGGATATAGAGGTGGAGGAAAAGGTAGAGGAGGATTTTGAAGAGGCGGAGGTCCAATAGTGTGCCACAACTTCCAACAGCTAGGACATTATGCAAGGGAATGTACACTCCCACTAGCGACATGTATGTATTGTTGCGCAACAGACCATGATATAAAGGAATGCCCAACATTTTGGGAAAGATTCAAGAAAAGAGGAACCATAACAACCCAAATGTTCAATGGACCTCTACAAAAGCTATGTATGATAGAAGAAATATCAACATAGTCATGTGAGGAGGTGCTAAGATAGGACCTAATGCAGTGAGACAAGATCCATCACAACACCAATGGGTGAAGAAAAATACTGAAACATAGAAGTAGTTTGATGCACGGAAAGAAAAGGAGGCATTCAAGTAGGTTAGACAGAAGTTCCTCAAACAATATGTTGCATATACATCAGTGGCACAACACACTCGGAACATACCAATGTACGAAATTCCCTCATCAATGGACCACACCAGTGAAGCACAACCTTTAGTGCAAGTAAGTACCATAAAGACTTTTTTGCAATCATGTGTTAAGCTACTAAATGATTCATCATCTGTTAATTTTTTTCAAAATATGTTAGAAATATGTAACACAGAGGTAGAGGGGAAGTTAGAGAAGAAAACAATCAATCACCTCCATAAAATAAGGAGAACAAGAAGAGAATTCAGATTGAATGCCAACAATGGAGATTTCAATATGGAGAATATTATACTAGACTTAGGCTCTGAGGTA